>CABHPQ010170951.1:0-18115 GCA_902168405.1 Peromyscus aztecus
CCTGAGAGAGGAGCATTAGAGAGGTTGGAGGTAGGATTCGTAAAAGGATATGGAGGGAACAAAGAGAGGGAGGAAAGTTATATAATTCTACTTCAATTAAAAACATTTTTATGTATACATGTATATGAACACACACATATTATTGTTTTGTGTGTGTTTGTAAAAACTAATAGTGAAAAATAGCACATGCATTTAAAGAGAGTACAGGTCTTTTATGTGAGGTTTTGAAAGGAGGAAAGGGAAAGGGAAAATGATGTAATTACAATCTCAAAAAGCTAAAGAAATGTTTAATTCATAAGTTTATATTTCCTAATTATACATTTTTCTACTTGATAGTTTTGCTGAAAGGAAGAGAAAAGCAATATCCTTCCACATGTTTGATTTCATGTCACCCACAGATTGATATCTAGATTCCTTCCATGTTTGATTTCTCCTCATTTCCACTGCTGTTTCTTTGGAGGTCTAGATCTATTCGGAGGCCACCTTTCTCATTGTTTCATTGGTGCAGAGATCCACTCTGCTGTGAAACACACGCCTCTCACGACGTTACTTCTGCTGCTTCTTTTGAGAAAAGCAAACATTCCTCAATGCTTTTTTTAAAAGCATTGTTTCTCTTCTGCAAAAATATGTCTATACCTCGATTATGCTCCTCCAAATAATATTACCGTAGTGAAATGGAAGACACCTGGTTGAGGGATGATTTATAAATGTCAAACTGAAGGTTAGACATTAGAGAAGAAACAGTAATTCTCTTATTTACTGCTTATGCCAAAAATGTAACTTGAAGGCTACCAACATTCTGCACACTTGAGATCATGAAATCTTTGTGTAATTTTAATATTTAAATATTTTTTCAGTAATATTGTTCATCATTAATGAAAGTAAATCTTATAAATTCTTGGTATTATGGTCCTTTTCACTGTGTTATAAACAAAGTAAGTATATTGGTAATTAGAATCAACAATTAAAAATCTACTAATTGCTTAGTATTCTGGCAGGGCACATTACATGTGACTTTACTGATTTCACAGACAGCCTAGAAACAGCATGTGGGCACAATGCTAAGGTGTTCATAATACTCCACCACACACAAAAAAAAAACAGAAAGCAAATGATGTTTGTGGTTTGATATTGTTAATTACACATAGGGAATCAGAATCCTAATATTATGGAAGATAGCCTGCATATAAAAATATAAACACTTCCCAACATTCACATCATCAACTGATTACTTTGGTGAAATAAATAAAGGTGAATTCAAAAGTGGCTTTTATTTGTATTAATCATCACTTTACTTGTCCATATTTATGAAATAAACTGTGGAAAATCTGTAGTAATACATACTTTTCAACGATGAAATCAGGGTAATTAGCATTTTGGTGTCCTTAAAATACTATATACGTATTTTCTGTTTTGCTTAATACATAATAATTGTGCTTATATAAGGGTTCTCTGTGACTATTTTTATACATGGATGAAATCAGCACAGTCAATGATTCTACTTCCCTATAATAGCTTTGTGTTCAGCATCTTTGACTTTCTCCTTCCTAATCATAAGATATACACTAGGTAATTGTGACCTATCACCCTCTCACTTTTATGTAGAACATGAGGACTTATTTCTTCTGTTTGTGTTTTCAAAGTTATTTTCTAGTCCCTCTAACTCACTTCCCCACCTGCCATACACACTAGTAATGATGATTAAACTTTATATCATCTTTTTTCAAATTCGAGTATGAGATAGAAGATGTCATATTTTTCTTTGAATGTCTGGATCATTTCATATAAGATGATATCTATCCTTTATCTTCCTGCAAATTACAACATACCATTCTTCGATGGAGAAATAATATTCCACTCTGTATATGTACCATACTTTTGTTAGCCTCTTATCCTTTGCTGATTATTTGAATATATTCTCCTTTGTAAGCATTTTGGCTTAAAAACTTCAGAAGAGTTATGATGTTGGCCATTGTGTTGGCTCCAATGATATGCTTGGTTTACTTCTGTTTTGTCTGATCTGTATAGGATATTACAGTTGGCTTACTTTAGTGAGTCAGTGTGCAATATATCAGAGGGTTAGGAACTGTCAACAATAAGTCTTCTCTAGGAAACTTTAGTCATTTCTGTGTGATGAAGATCAAAAATAAAATGGTAGTATAAGAAAACATAGTAGACATTTGTTACAATGTGAGTGATTTCCGGATAGAAATGACAAGGTTCATCATGGAAAAGATTTGCAATATGGTACTATTTTAATTAAAGTATCATCATTGTTATTGTTGTTTCTTCCATATTTATGAGTTACAAGCTATTTAAAAATTATGTTGTTATAGAAAGTAGGGGTATAGTAGACAGGATGGGCATTTCTAGAACAGTAGCACTGTAGCATGCCTAATTCCTGCTAGACTAGTGAATATATGACGAGTATCTTGAGTGTGTGAGGGCATGCTGTGTTATCTACTAACCCTGACATAGAAGTACTTTTGAGTATTTATAAACATACAATTTATGATTACCATTAAATGCTGGACAAAATCAAATTATGCAAATACATCAACCCAGCACACATGATTATTTTATACTTGATAAAGTAGATCACTGTTAATTAAGAGTTGTATGCTTTGATTAAAAACACTAGCCAGTGAAAACAATGGCCAGGTTTTTATTGATTGACAGTTTAGGAATTCAATTATTCAAGTTTTGTTTAATTTTTTTTTTAATTTTATATACCAACCACAGTTCTCTCTCCTTCCCTCCTCCCACTCCCCTTCTCTGGCTCCTCCCCACAAGTCCCTTCACCCCACCTCTCATCCACTCCTCAGAGAAGGTAAGGCCTCCTTCCCATGGGGAGTCAACAAACCAGCACTTCTAGTTGAGACAGGACCAAGCCCCTCCCTACTGCATCTAGGCTGAACAAGGTATCTCTCCATAGGGAATGGGCCCCACAAAGCCCGTTCATGTACCAGAGAAAAATCCTAGTCCCATTGCCAGGGGCCCCACAAACAGACCAAGCCACACAACTACCATCAGCATTCACTGGGCCTAGTTTTGTTCCACGTGGGCTCCCCAGCTGACAGTCCAGAGTCCATGAACTTCCATTAGCTCTGGTCAGCTGTCTCTGTGGTTTTCTCCATCAAGATCTTGACCCTCCCCTACTTGCTCATATAATCCCTCCTCCCTTTCTTCATCTCTAGGAGCTCAGCCCAGTGCTTGGCTATGGATCTCTGCATCTGCTTCCATCAGTTACTAGATGAAGGTTCTATGGTGACAGTTAGGGTAGTCACCAATCTGATTACGGAGCAAGGCCAGATCACGCACTTTTGCCACTATTGCTAAGAGTCTTAGCTGGGGTCATCCTTATGGATTCCTTAAATTTCCCTAGCCCTAGGTTTCTTCTCCCTAACCCCATAATGGCATCCTCTATCAAGATATCTCTTTCATTGTTCTCCCTCTCCATCCCTCCCCCAAATAGATCATCAGGTTCCCTCATGTTCTCATCTCCCATCCCCTAATCCTCTCAGATTACCCAGAAGATCTTATCTATTTCCCCTGCCTAGGGTGATCCATGCCTGCCCCTCTTAGGGTCTAGTTTTGCATTGATAAGTTAAGTTTTAAACTCTCATCTTAAAAAAGTATAGTTAAGTATTTAACCAGTTAACAGTTAAAGGCAAATAACTGTTTTCAATTGCCCATTATGTGCTTCAAGGTGGTAGTTATAGTTAACTGGAAATTTTCAAACAATTCTGAAAGTTACATCTAAAATAAGTTAGTAATAATTCACAATCATTAATTATTTTACAAAAAATAAACTCTACTTTTGTTTTGATTTTAAGAGAAAACTTAAATACCCTGGGCCAGTATTTTGGCTCCAGGGTAAAAGCATTTGTCTGACAACCTGAGTTACATCCACAGAGCTCATGGAAAGGGAAATGAAAAAAAACCAACATGCAACATGCACAGGGTTTTATTCTTACCTTCAAGAACATTCCATGCCACATAAATCCACTTACCTGCTACTCACACATACACATACATACACACACACACACACACACACACACACACACACACAAAATAAGTAAATAAATCAATAAGTAAAACCCACACACAGACACATATACACAGAAGCAAAATCCTACAAATACACACAAGAAACACACAGATATATAAATATGTTGCTGGGTCCTAAGGGTTCTTTCAGGGGAGGTGGTAAGAAGGTGTGATATCAACAACACAGACACCAGGAGTCAGATAAAAGGCAAATAGCAGACTCATTTATTCAGAAACAGGGAAATCCTTATACACCCTCCTTCCAACACCCAGTCTGTGTCCTGATCTGGTGACATTGCATAGTCATCCCTCATTGGCTGGGTGCTATCAGGAGCTCTGTTAGCACCTGTTGCTAGGCCTTCAGGCAGACTCCAGGTTGGCTCATAAGGAAGTGTTATGTGTATGCCTTGACAACTGGTTTGAGACAATTCCCTCAAACCCATGGGCCTGTCCTACTACATGAACACACACACACACATAACTACTCCCCACACAAACATACACAAACACATACAAATGTACAAACACACATACACAGTAGTAAGAGGTAGTTTTAAAAAATATTTCCTTTATTTTTGAGATTATAATTACATCATTACCCATTTTGTTACCTCCCCCCAAACCCTGCTATATACCCACCCACAGCCTTTTGATCTCTTTGAAACACATAAAATCTCACCAACACAGCTTTCTAAACAAGAGCTGAGCAAGGACAACAGTGATAGGCAAACTGATGTGCACAGGGTAAGCTCAACTGGCCTCAGCCTTATACAAAACGCTAAAGGCGAACAGCAGGGGAAATAGTTTCCCAAAAGGACAAGCATATCAGATGGTCATTCAATACAAAATGAATCAGCTCTGAAAATATATGCACAAGAAGCATTATAAAGACTGAGAAGACTGCACTTACGTATTTAGGAATATAAACAAAAGCACGTACATATACACGCACTTCAGGGATAGCAAAATCATGGATCTTGGAAGTCAAGCTGCTTTTAAAGAAAAACTAACATTCATTTAAATGTGGAATTTTCTGTGTACCTTGAAATAATAAGTATCATATGTAAATAAATGATTTTCAAATAGCATGTATCTGCCAGAAGAGGGTCTTTTATGCTAATAGACACAATTGACATTAGAATTAGACAACCTCCATATTTTTCATTTATGCTCCATGTAAAGCATCAACCAGCAGAAAAGGCCTGCTTACTGTAGACTCTCAGAGAACTGTGCTTACAAAAACTGCCATCTCAAATTGCCCTTATATTTATCATGGCAGGGGAAATAAAATATGATTAATAATATTCTGAATTTCAAGGCTTCCATGCTGAAAAAAATCCACACATTCCATTAGCCAAAGCAAGTCACAGAGCCATAGTAAAGTTGAAGGACAGAAAGAAGAATGTATGTCAATTATGAACATTACAATGACACACATATAACATCTCAACTTAACAAGAAAAGCTTGCCACAGGAGAGTTGTTAAAATTAATATATTGTAAGTTTGTAGCCTCAAACTTTAAACATATTTTATAATATTATATTCCAACAAAGCACCCTTTAATTTCTATATTTTCGGCCAATGTATATGACAGTTAGTTGTTTTCAATCAGTGTGGGTAACACACTTTCTAAAGAAGTTGCCTCTGGAAAAAAAAAATCTATTTTCTCTCTTGAGAAGAATGTAGATGAATCACCTTCCAGTATCCACAAGGATGGAACCAGAATATGTTCAAGATGAGCACATATTACAATAAAGAAGGATTACTTACTAGCAATGATGTCTGAGAAATATGATTGGGTATTGCAATACAAGAGAATGAATAAACTGCCCCCAGATGGACAATAGGAACATGGATACACTATATGAGGAAATCTGCTTCATTTGATAAATGCTGCATACAGGCATGCATGAGTTTTAAGTCAATCATTTTATGCATCTCTTAACCACTGTTTATGTACTAACCTCATTTTCTCCACACCCAGAAGCCTCTGAAAAAGCATTCCATTCCTAAAGTAATTTTATTCAGAGTCTGTGGGGAAAGCTTAGCAGAAGCACAATGAATACATAAGTTTAAGTCTGTACTTCCCACGCTTCAGGATAGAAGCTCTTGTAACCTCTTTGATTGTTTATGTCCCCAGATACAAATTCAAATAATGTGAAAATTTATTACACTGCAATTTATGAGAAATACAGAAAAACTATGATTTTTGTAGAAAGTTGTGAATAGTCAGATGGTTATAAAAGTTCACACACACACACACACACACACACACACACACTCCTTCTTCTAAGTCATCAGAAAGGAAAACCCACTAAATAATAAATACATGAGAAAGAAAATAGTCTTTTAAATGACATTATTAGCTACTCCAATACTTATATACACAACAGAAGCAGCATAAAGGAGGAGCGAGCACTATTTTGTTGATAGCTTTGTGAATTTTAGTCTATTAAGCAGAACAGACATGACAGAGCAGGGTAGTTCATGTCTACAGGAGTTGTGTTAAGGGCTGTTTCCAACACAATGGGCTAGAAAGCACATAGAACACCAAGAAGCCAAGGACCAGAGCCTTGTCCTAGTCTTCAAAGGCCCACTCTTAATGATGGACTCTGCTAGGTAAGCCTCACCTCCTATATGTCCAACTGCCTCCCCAAATAGCACTACCGACTGAAGAAAGACATCCCAACCAAGTTGATAGGGGATAATTCATATTCAAACTAAATCCGTAGAAGATGTTTCCTAGTCAAGCTAATATAATCATTGTAAGAATTTGTAGAATTGTTGAAAAATAAATGAGAAATCATCCTAACATCTGGATGGCAAATAGAAGGGCAACTAGAAGACAGTTAAAAAGAAGAGAAAAGGAAATTTGTACTTATTATTGCTCATGAATGGGTTTTGTCAAGATGATCGATCATACAGGAAATAGTAACATGTTCAACAGGTGAAAGAGGGTGGTGATAGGCAGATGATAGAGAGATGACAGATGATCAGAGATAGATGGATGACTCATATATTGATACTTAAGCACATAAATATGTGCTTGTAAATTTGGTGAACTATTCTGCTAAGTCTCAGTTATAAAAATATCTGAGATAATTAAATTATAAAGGACAAATGTGTATATTTCTCTACAGTTTTGCAAGGATTTCTGTCAATGTTCTTTGACCCTAGAGCTTTGGCTATACATGAGAAGCCCCATCACAAAAAAGAAAAACTGTCCATTTCATGGCCAGGAAATGAGATAAGGAAAGGGGGAATTAAGAATTATGGATCAATTTCCTAAAAGGCACAAACCTAATGAACAGAAAGCCTCACACTAGACCCCATTAAAGTTTCCATGGCCTTTCAGTAGCTCAAGATGTTGTAACACAGGTCTTTGGATAACTTTCCAAATACAAATTATTGCTGGTATTTTCCAGCTTTTAGTAGTTTTATTTAAATATTGTTATTTATAAAATAATGAAGACACCATCTTCATTGTATAAAGATTGAAAACATTAAAAGCGTATAAGTGTTCTCTTCTTCTTTCTACATCAAAGGCCACGTGTTCTTACCTCTCTATCACCTAGCCTTTATGTGTAGCACATGTCACTTTACGTAGGCCTGGAATTCCATAGGCAATGAAACAAATGTAAAATAACTGTGCATGCAAAACATACATTACTATGATTCAAAAAACACTTAATATAAAAAAAAGCAAAATTGACCTTAAACCTCACCCTGCTATTGTGACTAAGACATTGATGACTACCTGTTTAAGGAAATATGTGGCATGTTTCTCTTTTTCTATTCAGAAACTTATAGCTACAACCTGACTTAATATTGAATAATTCCTAAGAATTCACTGGAGTACTTATACAAATATAAGAAGTCTTGCTTTCCAACAACCAAGACTGACTCTCCCTGGAAACCCACTGGCCTGTAGACAGGGAGCCAGGTAATCACTTTCCTTCCTGACAAGATGTTTGTATCTGACAAGACCAGATACAAACACCTAAAATTACAGTCAATACAAATGTACATGTCTGTCTATTCCAATTTTCCAGTCTTATCTCCAGCTTTGGAGCAGACCACCTGCTGCACCTTCTCTTTCTTCTCTGCCCCATCCCCATGGAACTAAGTAGATTCTCTCCAACAGAATTCCTTCCTTAATCCATCCCTTTGTCTCACCCACCAATGCTTTAGACACTCTCTCACTATAACCCACTGACCAAGTTGGCCAGACCATCAGGTCTTTAAGTCAGACACAGAGTTTCTCCCACCTGTGGATCTTTACAGATTCCATCTTCCTGTCCCATCTCCATACTGGCATGTAATCTCCAAATACCTAGAAACAAGTTCAACCTGGGATCCCCAGGATCACATCTGACAGGGAGTCAGAAGCACTCCCTACTAGGTAATTCACAGTCACCAAACTACTCTTAAGATCAGGCTCGGCAATAGATGCCAACACAAAATGAACTCAGTGGTATTTCTGGAAATTTTGTGTCTCAAATGCTTTATCTGGGCATTTTGTGTGTTGGTTTTCTTACCCTACAGGCCTTTTGCTTCTGTATTATGATTTCCGATAATATATTTAATATAATTTCTGTGTCTGCTAATAACTATGCCTCTGTGTCTTTATTTGTCCTGGTGCTTTTTCCTTGGTCCTTCATTTTTCTGTTTAGTCATTTGTTTGTTTTGTCCTATTCATGTTTGTTTGCTTTTATTTTATTTTGATTTTTTTTGAGATGTGTGTTTGTTTTCTAATGAGAGAGAGCTAGACAGGGTTTGAATTTGGGTAGGTGGGGAGTTGGGGAGGATCTTGGAGGAGTTGAGGGAAGGGCAATCATAATTAGAATATATTGTATGAAAAAATATATTTTCATTAAAAAAATACAAGAAGTAAAATTTCTATATTTGTCTATGGTTTCTTTATCCACTCAAACAATTCAGTTGTTTAGTCATGGGATATTGTTGACACAGAATTGACCTTACTATAGTTATTCTTAAATCATAAAGGCCAATGTGATTTCTTTGTCAAATAGCAAAACACAATTGATTGTTGATTTTTTAAATGAAAGTAAGCTTTCCAAACAGTTATACAAAACAAATATGCATTTTCAACTCAAGATATTGAGTATTGAGCCAAAAGCCTATAATTTTAGAATAGCAGTCTGAGGCCTGAAGGTACAAGGGGTCTAATGCTTAGCCTTGCACTGGTTATTCATTGCCTCTATTTTAACTCAAGTGCCCAATGTTGTTGATATTTTGAAACATTTATTTTTATGTCTTAAATAAAATAAAGTAGAAACTACACACTGGAACTATACAATAGGACAAATTGAAATTTTCTTTAGAAATTAAAATATTAATTCCCTCCTACTGCAATAAATGCTATTTATTACTCTGGTTGTTGATACTAAATACTATCAAGTGAATCTTTTTTGTGTGGAATTTTTTGCATATATTTTCTTGTGAAACAAACTTTGCCTTGCTTATATTTAAACAAACTTAAAGATTTAGAATATAATCCTTGAACTTTTTTTTGAATTTATTTTATTTTATTTTACAATATAATTCAACTTTACATATCAGCCATAGATTCCCCCGGTCTCCCCTCCCACCCCGCCCCCCCCCCCCCCCCCCCGGCCCACCCCCAGGAAGTAGGTTAAGATTTAAGATTCACAATCTTAAATCTTGACCTATTTCCTGTCATCAGTTTAGGTAATTTAAAGCCTAGTTATTAAAATATTGCTAACAAATCCCTCCAATGCATGTTGTTCAAGTTCTCAAGAGTCTTGACAATCTGCTTTATACATTTCTGACCACCTACATCTTTAAGCCATATGGTTAAAGAAGAGAATTTTTACTATTTTTCTTATTCTTTGTAATTTCCATACATGCATACAATGCATCTTGTTCTTATACATCTGCCATTCTGTCTCCAATTGCCCCAAATACCCCCAAAACATGTCCCTCCAAACTTCATGTCCTCTTCTATTTATTTGTTTGTTTATTTGTTTATTTATTTATTAATGACTAAGTCCTATTAGTGTTGCCCATATACAAATTGATGTGGCTTTATCCACTGTGACATTGGCAAGACACCAGCAGCCACAGTCTCAGGAAAGTTACTTTTCCTTCCACAGCAGCTATTAACTTTCAACAGTTTCTCAGCTAGAGTTTCTGCAAACACACCCTGCTCCGTGCTGAAACTTTCAAGTGGTTTGACCTTGTCCGGGTCTTGTGAAGGTAACACCATTGCTAGTAAGTAGTTCATGTGAACAACAGCTAGACAGTGTCTAGAACACAACATTTCATATAACTCTTCATCATCCTCCAGCTCATTTTTTTTTCTGCCCCTTCTTCCCAAATATACATGAGATGGAGATTAATAGGGTTAATACTGATGACCCATTCTATAGCTGAGCACTGCCAATCACTTAGTCTCAATCCTTTGAACAGTTATAAATCTCTACATGAATTTACCCACTTCAGTAAGTATCTTCTTCAATCTCCATGAAATCAACATAAATCTGTATTTAGAAGTCAGTTTGATAATATGACCATTTAAATATTAGTTTTTTTCAGGTGCCTATGACATTCATAATCAAAGTTTTGGACCATACTTATTGTACCAGGGATCAATTCCATCTTGTGGAGCAAGTCTTAACTGATTAAGAGAATAATTGGTTGTCACCATAAACAGTCTTGACACATCTTGCCTGTGTGCATGCATGGTTTGGCACTGGGCAAACCCAATGGTGTCTTTCCTTCCTAGAAGCCTGATATTGACTTCCAGAGCTATGGTAGTTTTCCAGCAAGAAAGTCTTGATCAATTTACCACTGATGACTTAGGGAAAAAAAAAGTTCAGGAATATTTTTAAAGTAACACATCATAAACTTTGTCACTTCAGTCTATGTGAGCCCCTATGAACCTTGCTTAGTTGACTATGCTGGCAATGTTCTCATGGTGTCTTTGACCCCTCTTGCTACTACAATCCTTCCTACCCCTTTTCTGCAAAACACTCTTAGCTTTGCCCAGTAATTGAGTGTGGGTCTCTGCATCTGCTACCATCAGTTTCTGGATGAAGCCTCTCTGATGACAACTGGGCTAGGCATTGATCCATGAGTATAGCAGAATATCATTAGGAATCATTGTATTTACTTATTTTTTTCTTTACCAGTAGTAGTGTTTCCTTCTATACTAGGTTTTTGGGATAAAGAGCCTCTGGTTGCTGGCCACCCAAGCAGTGTTAGACATGGGCTCCCTCCTAAGGAGTGGGCCTCAAGTTGGATCAGTTATTGGTTGACCTTTCTTACAAGTTCTATGCCACCATTACCCCAGCACATCTTGTAGGCAGACAAATAGTAGGTTGAAGGTTCTGTGGCTGGATTGATGCACCAGTCCCACCCTGGAAACTTTGCCTAGTTACAGAGGACTGCTGGTTCAGGGGCTCTGTAACCCCATTACTAGGAGTCTTCACTGGGGTCACTCTTGTAGGTTCCCAGGAGTTTCAACTGCACTGTTTCCACATTGCCTCCCCAATTTCTATAGTGTGTTACTACTATGATTTAATAAGACTTCTACATGCATCTTTAGTTTTGGTGAACCTTCCTACTACTCTCTCCTTTTACATGTCCCTGCCTGCATCCCCAGAGAAATAAATCATTTTAAAATTTCTCCCTTGTATCATTAGAGGAAGTTAAGCAAAATAGTTGTAAAATAAAGAAATTGTTTTATCACAATCATTAAATAACTGTTGCATAGAATTCCAATGAAAAGAACATCAGAAGCTATGTGGAAAGGAAGAGTCAGCCAATTGATATAGAGGCAGAACATATTTCTTATTTTCAAGTAAAATCATTATTTTACTTTGAATTTTTCATGTATAGTTGTGAAGCTTTATGGTTAATAATTACACTTCAAAGAGTCTATCAACACCAACTCTTATTACTCTTCTCCTTCTCCATGACAAAGATACTTGTATCATAAAGTTATGATTCCCTAGTCTCCTCTAACCAGTTCAGACTCCTGTGCCTTTGCTCATTAGCTCTCTGTTCAGACCATGCTTTCTTTAGGAATATTAATCTATTGCGGCCTGGGGGGCAGCCTCCAGCAGCAGCAGGGCTCTAAGGAAGTCCACAGAGTGGGTATGTACTATGACTTTTTTATCTGAGGGGGTTAGGGAAAAGACACTTACACATACTCTTGATGGTTTCCTTCAGACTGTCTCTTTATTCTTCCTTTGCATTCTCTATTCTTTATTTTCCTGGTGATTTCTTTCTCTCATTCTTGATGTTTTCCTTCTAACTCTTTCATTCTTGATGTTTTCCTTCTAACTCATTTTAATTCTATCTTTATTCTTTCCTTTACAGCTTATATACTCCAGTAAAATCTTTCAGGCAATATAAAAATTACAATGTGGTTACATTCTGTTTTTCAAGTGAATGATTACAATGAATACAAGTAAAAAACAACATGTTATCCATATCTCTTACATGACTAAATATTTTTTATATTACAGGTAAAAAACAAATTATCCCCAAGAACCCATGTATATTCTTACCCAAACAACTTGTTATAATAGATTAACAGAGTGTAAGCAAGCAAGTTTTTTTGTTTGTTTTTTTGTAAATCTCAACCAGGTCTGCATTTTGTAGTTACAAAGAAAAGACCAATCACTTTATTACTTATCTTGAAAGATAATCTTATAAGGAATCTTAAAGGAATCACAAACATAAACTTTGATACATGAAAAACAATCAGTCAGTTCTACTTTAAATCTTTAGGGTGCATATCCACTCATCAATAGTTTTTGTTTTTTGTTTTTGTTTTTTATATATATCAACCATTTGTCAAAAACTTGTTAGTCTAACTGTAAGTTATTTTCAAGCTTTGTTTCAGCTAGGATTCACTTGGAAACCTGTGAACACATCTCCCAACCTTGAGGTTAATAGAATTTAAGCTACCTAGGCTATTAGGACTCAGTTGTTTTTCTTAATTATTAACCTAAGCCACAGTCTACACAGTTCCTCAATACAAACTCATGTGCTCTAGCTGTGTGACACTCCTTTGTTTTATTTTTATCATTAAAACTGTATTTAAACTAACATTACTATCAATTAGACAGTACAGCTTAGGAAGAAATCATCTTCATAAGAATCCACAGGTATAAGTGCCCAGTAGAACGAGACATTTCTTCCCATGAGATAAACACAGTACACTACCGGCAATGGGGATTTCCCCACACCCATTCACACCATGTCAGATACCAGAGAAAGATGGCAGTGGCAAACATTCAAACGCACAGCGGAAGCAAAAGACATTCTTGTAGAACGAATCTTAAAAGGTCTTATTAATAAAAACAAACCTGGAGTCAGGTATTGGGGTGAACGCTGAAAGATCAGAGAGATAGAACAGGCCACAGCTAACCTCACCTTGCCAACTTCTCAGTCGATCCTGTTTCCTCAAACTGGAAGTCTCTGAGTCCTCAACCAGAATGAATCTCAGCTGAATTGCTGCTAAAAGCATAAAAGTGTAACCAAGCTCTAGTTCCTGGTCCTCATGCCTTAAATACCTTTCTGCTTCCTGTCATCACTTCCTGGGATTAAAGGCATGTGTGAACATGCCTGGCTGTTTCCATTGTGGTTTGAACTCCGGATGGATCTCTGCCTCCAGAATGCTAAGGTTAAAGGTGTGTGTGCCACAGTTTTCTGGCCTCTATGTCTATCTAGTGGCTGTTCTGTTCTCTGACCCCAGATAAGTTTATTAGGATGCACAATGTATTGGGGGACACAATATACCACCACACTTGTCTGGAGTCTGTGGTCTCCGGGCCTTGCCCATCTGAGATTCACCCATCTGGATTTTCCTCCTGATGGGCTGACACCTGGACTTCAATTGCCTCCTGCTATTCTTCTGACATGGCCACCGGCAAATATCAGACTCCAAAAGATGCCTCCATTAAGCCTTATGCACCCTATGATGTATTTCTCCATCTTTTTATAAACGTTATTAAATTGAGTCTAATGTCATATTCCAGTCTTACTGCTGCAATACAGCAGACCCAAGCACCAATTCTGCTTCTTTCTTTGTTGTAATCTTAGCATCAAAGAAAATCTACAAAGCAATAGCTAAATGTTTTTGCGGTGGGTTTGGTGCAAGGATGATCTAGAGAGCATATTTATGTGCTCTGAATTTCTTCAATGTTAGTTAATGTATTGGGGTACTAGAGTGTATATTTCACAGGCAAATGCATTATGAAAATGCTGGGACACAATCATGTGGGTTATATAATAAGATTTCTAACCTGGGTTTGGAAATTACAGATGGCTTCAGTAAAATTTGTAGTATTCAAACTAATGCATAAAGTTAATAGAGATAGTGACCCTTTTTCAGAAATCTTGGGTTCACATGTATTCATTCAGACCTCAGAAGTTCTTATAGTTTAAAAAATAGTAATAGAGTACACACATATTGTATTTAATGATAATACTAACGGGAATTGGTTCCATAGTTCATTATATTAAAAAATTCTATTTCAATACAGAATTATTTATTCTAATTGGAAAACAATAAATAGTTGCACTTCAGGTCAAATCTTGCCTCCAAGTGAGTACAGATCATGATAGGTCTAATTTTTATTTTTGTTACACTCATTCCAAGAAATAATTCAGTTACAGAGTTTCTGGGATTTTGTAAAAGGAGTAAATATTTACTGAGCTCTTGCTTTTTACAAGCACTATGACTCCATGTACTTATGATTAATTCATTATTATAGCACTGTAATGGGTTGTACTCTTTCAGGAGGCAGACAGAGGTTGAGTTCACAAACTTAGTGTCATGCAGCAGACTGGTGTCACCATATTTCAATGAGATAGTCTGATGTGAAAGACCATGTCATTAATAAGTACTATGAGACCTTTCTGTTAGTTACTGAAATGAAGAAGGTTGAGAACGGGAGAGAATGACAAGAAAAGGGAACACATGTTGAGTTTTTTGATCCATTTGTAGTTGAGTTAGTGGCAGGGTGATAAGTATGGATCTATTTGCAGTTTTCAACATGCAGCCACCCAGATTTACCCACACCATTTATTGAAGATGCTATTTTTTCTCCAGTATGTATTTTTGGCTTCTTCATCAAAAATCTGGCATTTGTAGTTGTGTGAACTTTATCAGTCTTCAATTCAATCTCATTGATGAGCCTGTCTGTTTTGTGTCTGTTTTATACCATGCTGTTCTTTCTATTACTATTGTTCTGTACTACAATTTGAGATTGGGGATGGTGATTTGTACCAACAGTTACTTTATTATTCAGACTATTTTTAATCTATCCTAGGTTTTTTACCATTTCCTTATGAAGTTTCAGTTATTCTTCTGCACAATAATAAAATTTGCTGGAAGATCAGAGAACAGAACAAACCACTAGATTAAACATAGAGGCCAAACAGAGGTGGCATGCATCTTCAGTCCTAGCACTGGATCCATCTGGATCTCTGTGAGTTCAAAGCCACCAATCTCATGGACTACATGAGATTGACTCAGTCTAGGAGAGAAAACAAAGCCAGGCAGTGGTGGCACACACCTTTAATCCCAGTACTGGGAAGCACACATGCCTTTAATCCCAGGAGGTGATGGCTGGGCAGAGAAAGGTATATAAGGTGTGAGGAGACAGGAACTAAAGGCAGTTCAGCAGAAGCATCTCTTTCTGGTAGAGGCTTTTTCGGCTGGAGCTTTTAGGTGAGGACTCAGAGGATTTCAGTCAGAGGATTCATGGAGTTGGTGAGGTGAGATGAGGCAGTGGCTTGTTCCTTTGTCTCTCTGATCTTTCAACCCCAATATCAGGTTCCGGGTTTTAATTAAAAAACCTATTAGAAATTTGTGATACATTCTTCCAATTTTTGTGAAGAATTGTGTTACATTTTTATGGAAATTGCATTGAATCTGCAGGGTGATTTTGGTAAGATGTTCATTGTCACATTAATCATATCAATACATGGTGTCTGAGATCATTCCATCTTCTGGTGTCTTCTTCAATTTCTTCAATGTCTTAAAGTTTTATTTTCCAAGTCTTTCATTTGCTTGGCTAGAGTTAAGACAAGATATTTTTTGAGGCTATTGCAAAAGGGTACACTTTCTATTATTTCTTTCTCATTCCATTTGTCAAATGTATATAGGAAGGCTACTATTTTGTGTGAATATTATATCCTGCTTATTTGCTGAAACTATATGGAGTCTGTGTTGGTTTTAATGAGAATGGCAACAAAACTCAGATATTTGGATGGTTGGTACCTAGCTGGTGGTACTGTTACTGGAAGTTTTAGGAGGTTTGAGGATGTTGTCTTTGGGGTTGAGCTTTGACATTTCAAAAACCATGCTAGGCCCATTATCTCTATCTCTGCCTCCAACATCTAAATAAGATGTCAGCTTTCAGCTACTGCTCCAGTGCCAGCAGTGTCCCGAATGCCATGATCTGCTATGATGGTGCCATGATGTAACCTCTGTAATTGTAAGCAAGCCACCAATTAAATGCTTTCTTTTGTTAGTTGCCTTGGTCATGGTGCAAAATCACAACAGTAACTACGTCAGAAACCTACTACTATAGAAGCTTCCTGAAATATATACATATAAGAAAGATATCGAGGTAGAGTCACCAAATAATAAGGGGGACAATGCCCCAATTGGACATTTAATACCACTTACTAAATCTTCCAGAGCTAGGAGTAAGTTATAACTCATTGGGTGTTGGACAAAGAATTCCCATGGAATCACTTTAATACCATAGGCTATTGCCAAGACTATGTTACTCTCCACAGCATGATGGTGAGATATTACTGCTGAAAACAACACCTGTTTATGTCATTAAACACAGAAAAGTTGAGATGGTACTTAACTAGAAGCTTCACCACCAACTGACCAGCATTTATGATGCTGCATGGTATTCTGTATGTCACCAGAGAAGAAAATAATCATCAATATCACCCAATCCCATAACTAAAAATAGTGACATGCCTGCAGACTATATACTGTTGCAACCATGGCACAAATCCTATGGGAGTAACCAATCATCAAACCCCTACCCAGAAGGTACAATGTGAAAGAGAGGGCAGAAAGATTATAAGAGCCAGGAGGGATGGATGACTCCGAGAAAACAGTATCTTCCAGATACAACAGGATTGATTCAGGTAACAAATTATGACCTATACATGTTAAAGATGTTCAAGACAGATGCCCCCCTGCCCCCCGCACTGAGAAGGAGAAGTTAAAATGGGGTCTCACCCCTAAAAAAGAAATCTATTTGCAATTGATACCTGCTGACAATGGGAAAATTAGTTTTTCCAGTAGAGTGTCACTGAGTATATCCACCACTCTCCACAGCAGCTCACATGCCACAGAGTAACTGGTCAACAGAAAATTAATTCCATGGCATTGTGTGAACTTCTGGTTCTATTTATCTTGTTTTGACATGTTTCTGTGTTATTGGTCTTTTGGCTTTTTATCTTGAGTGTCAATATTGTGTATTTGTGCAATGTATGTGTGTGTGTGTGTGGGGGGTGCTTGTTTTTCTCTTTTTGTTTGTTTGTTTGTTTCCTTCATTTTGTGTTGTTCCAAAAGAGAAAAGAAGGAAGGAAGGGAGGAAGGGAGGGAGGGAGGGAGGGAGGGAGGGAGGGAGGGAGGGAGGGGGAGTGGAAGGGAGAGAGGGAGGGAGGAGGGAGGGAGGAGGGAGGGAAAGGAGGAAGGAAGTACATAAAGTTGGAATGGTAGGGAGGTAGAGATTATCTGGGAATAGTTAAGAAAGGGAAAATATGGTCAAAATATATATTTTTATGTAAAAATTAGTTAAAATGATAAGTAAATAAAGTGAGAATTTTTTAAGCAAAAAGTCAGGCAGGCAAGATTGTTCAATGTATAAAGCTATATGATGCCAAACTTGACAACTTAAAAAAAATAGTCCAGGAATTTTTTTAAAATAACACAGCATGAACAAGGGAGCTTATTAAAACTATAAAATGGCCAGGCAGTGGTGGTGCACGCCTTTAATCCCAGCACTCGGGAGGCAGAGGCAGGCA
>CABHPQ010170952.1:0-20210 GCA_902168405.1 Peromyscus aztecus
AGTCTTTTCTAGTACTGAGGCAGTTTGAGACTCACCTCATTTTTTTTATTTTATAATTTGATTTAATTTTGCATATCAGCCACGGTTTCCCCTGTCCTCCCTCCTCCCTCCCCCCAGCCCACCCCCCCATTCCCATCTCCTCCAGGGCAAGGACTCCCCAGGGGA
This sequence comes from Peromyscus aztecus, assembly GCA_902168405.1. Lineage (NCBI taxonomy): Eukaryota > Metazoa > Chordata > Mammalia > Rodentia > Cricetidae > Peromyscus > Peromyscus aztecus. The sequence continues at coordinate 166 of CABHPQ010170952.1, forward strand.
TTCAGCTCAGCCTGGTAGATTCAGTCGAAGCAGGTCCAGTCCCCTCCTCCCAGGCTGAGCAAAGTGTCCCTGCATAGGTCCCAGGCTCCAAACAGCCAGCTCATGCACTAAGGACAGGTCCTGGTCCCACTGCCTGGGGGCCTCCCAAACAGCTCAAGTTAACCAACTGTCTCACTTATCCAGAGGGCCTGATCTAGTTGGGGGCTCCTCAGCTATTGGTTCATAGTTCATATGTTTCCACTAGTTTGGCTATTTGTCCCTGTACTTTTTCCAATCTTGGTCTCAACAATTCTCGCTCATACAATCCCTCCTCTTTCTCGCCGATTGGATTCCTGGAGCTCCACCTGGGGCCTGGCCGTGGATCTCTGCAACTGCTTCCATCAGTCATTGGATGAGATTTCTAGCATGACAGTTAGGGTGTTTGGCCATCCAATCACCAGAGTAGGTCAGTTCGGGCTTTCTCTCAACTATTGCCAGTAGTCTATTGTGGAGGTATCTTTGTGGATTTCTGGGGACTTCTCTAACACTTTGCTTCTTCCTATTCCCACGGGGTCTTCATTTGTCATGGTCTCTCTTTCCTTGTTCTCCCTCTCTGTTCTTGATCCAGCTGGGATTTCCCACTCCCCTAAGCTCTCTTTCCCTTGACCCTTGCTCTTCATTACCTCCCCTCATGTCCAGTTTGCTCATGTAGATCTCATCCATTTCTCTGTCACTGGGCGATCCCTGTGTCTTTCTTAGGGTCCTGTTTTCTAGGTAGCCTCCCTGGAGTTGTGAGTAGCAGTCTAATATGGTGATATTTTAATTGTACTGAAATGTGATTTTATTTGTATGTTAATAAATAAATTTTCCTGGGGGTCAGAGCTAATAGCAAGCCATAGCAGAAACTGGGCAGTGGTGGTGCACGCCTTTAATCCCAGCTCTTGGGAGGCAGAGCTAGGCAGATCTCTGTGTGTTCAAGGATACAGACAGCATGGAGACACACGCCTTTAATCTCAATACCAACCATAGAAGACCTGGAGGGCTGTACAGACAGGCAGTGATGAGGAGGTCATGTGGTTGGGTTTACAACCAATGAGAAGGCAGAATAGAAAGTCTATAAAAAAGACAAATGGACAGGAAGTAGGTCTCTTGCTGAGAAAGATAGCAGCAGCAGTGAAGGGTAAGGTTTTTAGCTCTTAGCTATCGCTCTGACCTCTTGGGCTTTCATCTTTGCATTGGCTCTGTGTTTCTTATTTAATAAGACAGTTATATCTACATTCTATTCATCCTTTGTTTTACATCTAGTATCCTCCTATGAGTGAGTACATACCATGTTTGTATTTCTGAGTCTGGGTTACCTCACTCAGGATGATTTTTTTCTAGATCCATCCATTTGCCTGCAAACCTCATGATGTCATTGTTTTTCCTCTGCTGAGTAGTATTCCATTGTGTATATGTACCACATTTTATTCATCCATACTTCAGTTGAAGGGTATCTAGGTTGTTTCCAGGTTCTGACTATTACAAACAATGCTGCTATGAACATAGCTGAGCAAGTGCCCTTGTGGTATGATTGAGCATTCCTTGGGTATATGCCCAAGAGTGGTATAGCTGGGTCTTGGGGGAGATTGATTTCCAACTTTCTAAGAAAGTGCCATATTGATTTCCAAAGTGACTGTATAAGCTTGCATTCCCACCAACAGTGGAGGAGAGTTCCCCTTGCTCCACATCCTCTCCAGCACAAGGTGTCTTCAGTGTTTTTGATCTTAGCCATTCTGACAGGTGTAAGGTGGTATCTCAGAGTCGTGACAAGGCATTTGACAAAATCCAACACCCCTTCATGATAAAGGTCTTGGAGAGATCAGAAATACAGGGAATATACCTAAACATAATAAAGGCAATTTACAGCATGCCAACAGCCAAAATCAAAGTAAATGGAGAGAAACTCAAAGCGATTCCACTAAAATCAGGAACAAGGCAAGGCAGTTCACTCTCCCCATACTTATTCAATATAGTACTTAAAGTTCTAGCCAGAGCAATAAGACAACATAAGGAGACTAAGGAGATACAAATTGGAAAGGAAGAAGTCAAGCTTTCACTATTTGCAGATGACATGATAGTATACATGAGTGACCCCAAAAATTCGACCAAGGAAATGATACAGCTTATAAACACCTTCAGCAACATAGCAGGATACAGGATCAACTCAAAAAAATCAGTAACCCTCCTATATACAATTGACCAACAGGCTGAGAAGGAAATCAGAGATACATCACCCTTTACAATAGCCACAAATGATATAAAATACCTTGGGGTAACTCTAACTAAACAAGTGAAGGACCTATATGACAAGAACTTTAAGTTCCTGAAAAAAGAAATTGAAGAAGATGTCAGAAAATGGAAAGATCTCCCATGCTCATGGATAGGCAGGATTAACATAGTAAAAATGGCAATTTTAGCAAAAGTAATCTACAGAGTCAATGCAATCCCCATCAAAATACCAACACAATTCTTCACAGACCTGGAAAGAATAATACTCACCTTCATATGGAAAAACAAAAAACCCAGGATAGCCAAAAGAATCTTGTACAATAAAATAACCTCTGGAGGCATCATGATCCCTGACCTCAAGCTCTACTATAGAGCTACAGTAATAAAAACAGCTTCAGTTTTTTCTTTCTCCCTATCCATTTTTCTCCCTATCCCTTCTTTCTCCCTATCCATTTTTGGTGATCATATCATAAGTTTAGCCCATAGAGTACCACTGAGGGAAAACTGTAACAAACATGAAATTTTTTTAATCTTTTTAAAAATATGTTTTCAATTGAAATAAAATTAAATCACACTTCCCCTCCCTTTTCTCTATCTAGCTGCTCATAGTAATCTTTACTCTAATCCCTCCCATGCTCTAACTCTCAAGTTTGATAATCTTTTCCTTTTATTATTTTTATTCTTCTTATTTATTATTATTACTATTATTATTATTACTGTATATATTGTAGACAAAATTCTAAACAGTCTTAGTAAATAAGAAACACAGAGCCAAATACAGAGGTAAATAGCCAAAGAGATCAGAGAGTCACAACTACCTTATCTTACCACCTCGCTGCAGTGACTTCCCCAGAGAGAGAGTTTCTTCCTGCCTAACTTGAGTTTTTTATTGCCTTTCTGTTCTGCCTACTCATTGGCTTTAAACCTAACCATATGACTTCCTCATCACTGCCTGTCTATACAGACCTCCAGGTCTCTATGGTTGGTACTGGGATTAAAGGTTCATGTCACCATGCTTGGCTGTGTCCTTGACCACACAGAGACTCTGCCTGCCATGTGATCAGATTAAGGGAGTGTGCTACCACCTCCAGACTTCTGCGTAATGGCTCACTTTTACCTCTGATCTCCAGGCAACTTTATTTATTAACCTACAAATACAATCACATTTCAGCACAAATAAAATATCACCATAATATATATAGGATGATGGGGCTGAAATCTACTTGTTAATTTAGTTTTGGTAGTTCAAATTCATGTCAGTAAAGATTCTGGAAAGAAATAAATAACCTTCTCAACTAGGAAAATAGAAAATAAGTAATAGAATGAATACTAAGGAAGAAAGATGTGGATAAAGATATTAAGATAAAAACAGAATTGGGCAAATTTCTTGGGAGTAAGAACTACAGAGCCATTACCATCCCTAAGCCTGAAAAAACACTGGGGAAAATAGAGATCCTGAAAAATATGAAGTTTACAAAATGCATAATGGATAGGAAAGAGACAGCCGTAGGATAGGCAGGGAGTGAAATGGGAGATGAACCATCTGTGATTAGCTTTTTGACACTTTTCCAAATCTCTCATTGACCAAAAGTCAGAGGTCTGGAATCCAATTGTGGTCCTATGCAGAGGTCAGTCTCTTAGGGACATGGTAAGGTAAAGAATGATACAGCACGAGACGTGGAAAACAATCAGAACAGAGTCCTCTGCAAATAGGTGACATTTAATCTAAAAACCACACTACAAGCAGAAAGTGTGGTTATAGAGATCTGAGAAAAAGAAGAGAATGTGAATTACTGACTGAGAAATGATATATCATGTTTCTTATTCCTACATTCACTGGGGTAAAGTTAAAAAGCCCAACCAATTTACATGTGAAAGTGTCAATGTGTAATAATCCTAAGTGATGTAATGCAGGATGTATGGAAATTTTATAAAGTATGGAAATATTGTGTGTGTGTGTGTGTGTGTGTGTGTGTGTGAGAGAGAGAGAGAGAGAGAGAGAGAGAGAGAGAGAGAGAGAGAGAGAGAGAGAGAGAGAGATTAAATTCCCCAATGAAGAATTCTTTGAGAACTCTTTCCTCCTCCTTGTCTTTTATGAATGGGATGTCCAAAGGTAGACAAGTTGACTCTTTTCATGACAACTAAAGACATGATAATTTCAATTATAAAAAATCTTGAATCTTGTAGGATAAGGTGAAGCCAGAGGAACATTATGGCATGAGATTAACATTGCTCCTCCCCCCCACACACTTTAACTGTTATGATAGACACATTGCTGACTGTTGCCTTGGTTGTTTCATGGGGAAACTCAATGTGGTATCCTGTACAGAGACCTTACCCTACACTGGAAATCAAAGACTCACTCAAAGAAACATCATTGGAGTATGAGGTGTGAAAGTCTCCTCAGGACTGTTATAGAGCTTAACAGTCAGCCAATCAGAACCTGAACTATGGAATATCTCTAATAGAAAGCCAAAAAAGATATATATTTCTTAAAACTCTCTGTCTGTTATATACATAGTACATCATAGCAAAAGGAGAATTGAGAAGGTCAATAAGGGGATATCATCATCACATGTTGTAGAGTCTGCTATCTGCTTATCAAAATGTATGTTTTCTCTTTTCCTGTCACATATCTATACTTCATTAACAGTTCTCACTTACAATTTTCTGATCATCCAATTGAGACCCAAGTAATGGAACCTGAGTAGAAGCAGTAAACACCCAATGCATGTTTGTCTTGCCATGTCTATTGTCACTTCTTCCTTACCACATGTCTTATTTCTGGTCCACTGATACTCAAACAGGACTTGGATGTTACATGTTAGCAATGACAGTCAAACCAAGGCCATGCTGCATGAAGAGTTACTCTCTTTCCTCAGCAGTAACAAGAACTAAGGAATAAAAAGAAATGAGCAAGAAACATACTTCTGTACTTGTCAAGTGATTATATTTTTGCCTGTTTTTAAGCTACAATAATATATTGTCACCTACTTAACAATCTTACATATTATGAGAAAAGCTAATTCCTGGAAGAAGATGTTGAATGGTGTTTATAATTGATTAAATTTAAATAGTTTAATGATTGGTCTCCTATGTTTATTTGAATGTTGATCTCGTTCATTCAGGGGCATTTCTTTTAACTAAAGAGATTGGAAAGTATACATCAGAAAATGAAAATAGACAGTTGTCTGGAGAAGTGTGCACGATCAAATTTCTATGATGTGTATCCTAATAAAGAATATTAGGGATGAGGTGTTAGTAAAGGGAGACAGGATGATTATGTAAATTGTGTGAAGTATACTGAAGAGCTTGTCAAGTTAACTAATTCTGTCAGGTCAACTAGGATTCATATTACACTTGGTGATAATTAATCCTAATATGCTCATATTATTTATCTTCCAAACTGGGGCACTATGGAGATGAAATTAACTAATTCATGAGATAAATCATCAATGGGATCAACTCTGGCCAAACTGAAATAAAAATTGGAAAGATGTACATACACAAATTTAAGATAAAACTGGCATAGATCAAAATCTTTCCCCACAGACCTCCACTCCATGAAGAATCCTGAACCAAGGCTGTAGAACCTGAGGAACTTGACACTAGCATTATGTAACCTTTTTACTGGTTAATCTTCCTGTTTCATCATTACTTTCACACTAAATACAATCAATTCTGAAAAAATCAAATAGTGTTATCTGAATGTATAATTTCCAGTCCACTTAGAACGTTATCTCAGTTGTACCCCCACCAAGTACAACCTCCATCCTGATTTCTATCACTGTGCAGCAGTACACACTTCAGATGATGTAATATAAGCACGTAATGTAGCTAGTGCATCAACGAACTGTCTGTATAAAAAACAAGAAACAAAACTCTTTTGAACAACTCATTCTATATTTGACTTAAATTAGCCTTTATCACTAACCTCCAGATTCTGTACCAAGTTGGAGAAATTTCACAAGGATAAATTTGAGCAGGGACCAAGCATTAGTTCTTATTAGTTATGGATTCCTTTCTAGATGATTCTGTCTCCTCTCAACAATATTAATAACAGCTCTTTGGGGAAAAAAACTTAGGGAGAAGTGGCAGACGTAGGAACTGCAGTATGTTAACATTGATTTAGTGAAAACAATGGGATGATTCTTGCAGTCTATCATAGAGACTGTATGTATTAATATCTGTTTCCTATCATCTCATTATTGATTTAACTTTCATGCTCATGTACATCTTCTACAATGAAAAATCTACTGCTGGAAGATCAGTCATCAACAAATGAGTGATGAAAGATGCACTGGACTTCTTTTCGTGTTTTTTTTTTTGTATTTAATTGTGCTATTTAATTAAGTATTGAAGGCTAGACAGAAACATAACTGAGCATCAAACTTTTAGGAATTCCTACTTTTCTTTCATTTACCACACTTTTAACCTATTACTTTTGAACTTGCAGTCACCCTACTTGTAAGTGAAATGAATAAGTGAAATTTTCTGACTGCATGCAATCATAGTGTGGTATTCATTTTCTCCAGGGAGAGTTGAAAAGAAACAAATTACTCTGTCTTGATATAGATTTTTCCACCCATCATTCTCATTGTTTCATTCAATTATTGCCTTAATCACATATTGTATCTGCAGATTATGCTGTGTGCTGAAAGCATAAAAATTGACAAGCTGGATGAGGTTTCTAACTTCATGAAAATTGCATTATACAGAAAGATAAAGTTAGAATAGGTAAAATGATGCTCAAATATATTTACATATGATTTGTATGTAGAAGATGAGTAATAAGGAGCCGCATATAGAGATGAGGCGTGCAGGAATAGAAGGCACAAGAAAGTTCTCCATGAGTGGATGGTTTTCAAAGTGATACTTAGAACCAGTTGCACTTACAATGAGCGAGGGAATTTGAGTTTATGTAGCAAAAGGCAGCGCGTTTTTCATCCTCAAGACAGAAGATTGCCAAGCTCCAAGACCTTATCTTTAGCAACCAAATCAAAAGTGGCAACGTAAATGCAGAAATAATATATATTATACATATATATTCACACAATTGTAATTATAGTTACCAGGATATAATGAAGCCATATGTTTAAGAGTTCAGACCTGTATTCAGCACTAGAAAAAGATGTCTTGATACATTGCTGTATTCCTTACACTGTTAGAGAATGATCTAATAACTCTAAAGTACTCACTATATTTTGAAGTACAATTTCAATATTCATCTAATTAGGAGATGTTAAGAGAAATTTTTGACAGGTATGTTTGACCCACACTTATGGCATATGTGTCATAAATGGAAGAGAAATAAGTTAAGATTTATTGTGTGGTCTTGGCCCCGGGTGAACAAGAATTTTCTAGGTAGACCAGGCTAGCCTCTAATTGAAAGAGATCTTCTTGTATCTGTTACCCCAGTGCTGGGATTAAAAGTGTGTACCACCACATGTGGAGACACTAACCCTTGACCTAATGAGGATGATGGTTGCGATTTTGGATGATTCTTAAGACTATTACAGTACTTAACCTAGAGGAAAAATACTGAACTGAAAATAAGTGGGTAAGCGTGGCAAAAATGTGTCATCCATATACATAGTGCATTAGAACTCATCTAATCATCTGCTTTCTGGGGTACTATTTGTAAAATATGGGAAAATATCTGTATTATAGTGCCATTGTATTACATAAAAACAATAAGTACAAATTACTCAGAACAATTCCTAGTGATAAATGCTAGTTATTATAATTGTTAGAAAATGGAAAGGAATGCTGTGTAACTAATCCTGAAGTGCTTTGTGGATGACAAATGCCTTAGTGACCAACTTCTGGCTTATGAAAACACTGGCCTCTTGCTTTTGTACAAAGAGTAGAAGGTACTGGACAGATGATAACCTGAGAAGGTCCCTATGCCATTTAGTGTTGAAACAAACATTTTGGATTCCTAAGGGATAATTAAAGATTACAGGCTTCAAGTTTCAGCTATAAAGTTTATGTATTGCCCATAATGGAAATTAGCTTTTCTCACTTGGAAGAGAGAAGACTTAAGGAGAATAATATCTGGTATTATACAGCTGAAGTATAAAATCACTGGTAAGGATTGTTGCACTGTAATTTCTAACATAACAAAGATAATTATTTGCTCTTCTACTCTTAATAATAAGCCGAAAACAATTTTGTATAATGTAAAATAGATCTCGGTTTGAATCATGTTTTCAAAAGCCCATGTAATTAAAATTACCATGTCTTCTTCTCTACTCCCCTCAGGCTATTCACACACATAAATCCAAATTGCTGATTTTCTAAAAAACTTGTATTGGCTAATGGCCTTGCAATTAATTTTTTTTCAAATCATCTATGTGTTTCTTACTACAAGCAATTTTCCTCTTTAGGGAAATACATTTCTGCATTCTCTCTTTAAACATTTGTTGTTCCTGTGTTTGTTTTTATTCATTTTGGTTTGCTTTGACGTTCATTATCTTGTGTGTGTGTGTGTGTGTGTGTGTGTGTGTGTGTGTGTGTGTGTGTGTGTGTTTGTGCATACAGGTGTGTATACAGGTGTACAGATGTCACAGCATAATGTGAAGGTCAGAGGACAACCTCAGGTATGAGTTCTGACCTAGCAACTTGTTTGACACAGGGTCTTTTGTGGTTGTTTGACCCCACATCCAATTCAATATGATAGACAGTTTTCTTTCAGGGACACTTCTTCCTCAGCTTCCCCACTTACCATAGTCCGACTGGTATTACAGATGCATGGCACCCAGCCTGGCTTTACTTGTCTTCTGGAAATTTGAGCTCAGGTCCTTGTGTGGTAAGTCTTTTACACTGAGATAGCTACTTAACCATTTTTAATTTTATTCATTTTTTGTTTAACTATTTGATTGTTGGTAATATGTTACCTCATTCCTGTTTCAGAATATTAGGATACAAAGCAACTGAGCCTGAAAACTCAGAGATGGTTGTAGTAAAATACTCATATATTCTCAGCACTCTGCTGCTGAAGATGGAAGGATTGTGATTTAGAGGCCAGGCTAGTCTACATACTAAGACCCTATCTTAAAAAGTAAACAACAGCAACAATCTTCAGTGGGTATTTTATACTCCATAGCTTCTGGGGGAAAGAAAGTGAGGTCAAATTTTCTTTTGATCAATTTCTGTTATAATATCCCATGTTATAGGTCATAACAAGTCTCATTGGAGAGACAGAGTGTGTGTCCCCCACACTGCATATGACAGTGTTACTGGGACACAGCATCATTAAATCAGATGTATAATTTCTCTTTGTTTTGAAACATTAGGAGATTGAAATTGGTAAAACTACAAGCAAGTCCACAACTAAATGTTTTCTCTCATAGAGTTGTCATGGTCATGATGTGTCTTCACAGCAGTAGACCAGTAACTAAGGCATTTGGTTATAGATACAGAGAAACTTAGTTGAAAATGGGCTGGAATCTTTCTCCCTGGTGGCCAGCAGGTCTATGCAGGTGGCTGGGGAAGAAAAGTCAGCAATTATCTCCCCACTTCAGAACTTGCATGCTACAATACCAACAACTTAGACCGAGGGAAGCTTCCTGGTACAATATTGGCATAGCTGTTATAAAGTTATCCAACTACTCTTTCCATAGCAGAAAGACTGTGCATGGTACTGTGGACCTGGCCAAAGGATAATGGCTGGAGAGAGAATAGGCATCATGTGTGAACTTACAGTTTTTACTTTGCTAAATGATCATACTGTCAAGCTGCCTCTTAAATATTGTGTTCATACTTTCAACCAGTACCGCCCTCAGCCTTGGTAAAAAGAAGAGTCTCTTTGTATTACATAGAAGTTAATACAAATTTATGGTGGGTAAACGTGCTGAGAGCAAATGATTTTTAAGTTCTCAGCATTAAATAGGAAACTCACATCTCCCCACTAAAGGTTCAGATAATATCCTAGGAGAATATAAAGCCAAATCATAGTGGAGGTGGCTGTGAATTGCTGTAGTGTGGGCATACCATGACTCTGTCATTATGAACCTATCGTAGCCTTCACAAACCTAACTCATTGAATGTTCAGTCATTCATTGATGGGGGAGGGGCTCATGAGGCGCTTAGTGTGTGAACTCTAGTGAGCTAAAGACCTCTTAATCAGATTTTACTTCTCAGATTCGAGTATTTCAGTACCACCAACCTGGAAACTCACATTCCATCACATGGATTCAAAAAAGCAAAAGCAAACAACCGAACACACTCAAAAGGAAATGCCTCTAAGAAACCAGAGTAACCACAGCAATGATGAAGTAAACAATATACAAAATAGGAAAGTAAGGCTACAAGGAGTTTAGAGATCTCCAGAAAAAATATATTATAGATTAAAAATGAAAAGGTATAAAATACAAATGTGTAAAATAAAAAGAAATATCAACATATTTTATAAAATATTATTATCAATGTACACATGTACCAAGAATGTATATCTTTCCTACACATGTCAAAATAAAGAACAGAAAATCTTTGAATTATTGTAAATAAAGGAATAAAAATGTTAGAAATGAATCCCCTATATGTAATAATATTATTTATAACCAAGTGTTGACATTGACAGTTTCATGGAGGCTAAATCACAAATTGTAATAAATTTCATGATTAAATTATAGAGATATATGGAAAAACAAATCTTGAAATGTATCATATTCATTTATCAATATAAATAACATATTATTCACTAAACAATAATTTTAAATGTATTTGATGCTTAAAGAAACCAGATTATGTGATCCATAATTAGAACATCAATCCATTAATACAATTATAAAGAAAAGGAAATATTTAGCAAGTGTAGGAAATAACTATTCAAATAGATACTTAGAATATTTGTTATTAGAAGAAACATGTGCATAAGGAAGATGAAATTTGAACATATACAGTGAAATGTGATAAGAGGGAAGTCTATGATGGAAATGGAACGTTGGAATTTTTAATATATCAAAGAAAATGTAAGCAAACACAAAGATCTAGAAATCCATAGAAAATCTCCACTTGCAGCAGCTAGGGAGATAATCACAGAGAAAAGAATAGCAACTGATTATGTGTGGACTGATGCCAACTGATCTAACAGATGTAATGCTAATTTCAGGAGAAGAGCAAATAAAAATATCTGGAAAAATATTCAGATTCTGAAACAGAAGCTAAGTATGTATGCCCAGAAACTATAGTTGCCAACAGAATCCAAGCCCTGAAAAATACACCAAACCACAGCAGAGACACACTGGTAAAAATCAATGTTATGGAGGAAACCGTAAAGGCAAACAGGTTAGTCACAGTGAGGACCAAGGATGATGCTACAAACTCATCAGAAACTAAGGAAATGCTGAAAATGATGAGCAAATAGACATCTTCAAAGAGCTAAAATAAAGACAAAAAAATAAAAATAAAAATAAAACAAAACCTTACAACATAGCAAATAGAGCTCTCTGAAATACAAACAGAACTTCTCAAGCAGAAGCTGAGAGAATTTGCATTTGAATTTTTCTGCGATATTTAAAACCATTTAAATCATGCAGGCATTAATAAGATACATGTAAAATTCAATAATAAGGATAAAAATAAAAATCTAGATATATATCTTAATCCAAAAGAAGCCACAGGAGAGTAGTGAAGAAATAAAACTACAGAAAATTAGAAAACTAATCAATAGTTGAGTGACTGTCTTAGCTACTTTTCTACTGTAGTGAAGACACAGAATGACCAAGGTGACTTACTGAAAAGGAATTTAATTAGGGGCCTTTTTACAGTTTCAGAGGCAGGGTGCCTGGCAGTGGGCAGGCATGCATAACACTAGAGCAATGGCTGAGTGTTTACATGTGATCCATAAGCAGCAGGTGCAGAGAGCAAACAGGGCCTGATGTGGACATTTGAAACCTCGAAAGCCAGCTCCAGTGACACACCTCTCCCAACAAGGTCACCTCCTGCAATTCTTCCCAAAGAGCGCCACCAACTAGTGACCAACCATTCCAATATATGAGCCTGTAGGTGCCGTCCTCATTCAAAGCACCACCATGACTGCATTGTTTAAGAAGAAAGCAGGCATCAGATACGGAATATTACTTATGATACCAAGTTGTACCTCCTAATGAAAAAGGAGTCAATTTATGGAGAAAGATTAATAACTTTATGCATTTTATTTCAGCACTTCACAATACAAGGAGCAAAACTGCTAAAGTGTGGGTTTTTTAAAGAATATATTGCAATGAAAACAAAGGATTTATAATTATAATAATGTATGTGAATATCACAGATGTCTAGCTATACTAAGAAGCCAAACACAAAAGGTACACACTAAATTGTATCGTTCACATAAAACTGAATAACGAGATAAATATAACCTATATTGTTTTAAAAACTGTGAGGTTTTTTTACATTTAAAAAAAAAATTTAAGGGGGGTGTGCACGTGCCACTGCATGTGTGTGGAGGTTGGGTGACAACTTATAATTTACATCAGTCAATTCTCTCCTACAGTATTGGTTCTGGGGATCACACTCATGTTGTCGGGTTTGGTGACAAGTACCTTTGCCGGGGTTGGTGACAAATACCCTCACCCACTGTGCCATCTTGCTCAGCCACAATCTATGTTCTTAGTGCTCAAGACAGTGATTTTCTTTGGCGATAGGGCCTCAAAAGCAAAAAACGGGGACATGCCAATGATATCCTTATATGCTATTAATGATCACCTTCTTGACAGAGGTGTTGAGAAACATCCATTAACCACACATTATCCCATTCTACTAAAAAATACCTTTTTAAAATTTATTTATTTTTACCTTATGCACATTGGTGTTTTGTCATGGGTGTTGGGTCCCCTGGAACTGGAGTTACAGACAGCTGTGAGCTGCCATGTGAGTGCTAGGAATTGAACTTTTGTCCTTTCCAAGAACAGCGAGCACTCTAAAGTGCTGAGTCATCTCTCCTGCCCCAAATTATTTAGTAGTGCATAGTTTAATTTGCTACACACAGGACAGGAGGTGGATTTATTTTTACTTGTAGTGTAGCATGAGATAAAACACTGAGCAGCATGTTTGTGTGTGTACATGTGTGTGGAGGTCAGAGACTGATGTCAAGCATTGCTTAATTAAAATAATATTCCACAATATAAACAAATGTAACACATCTTTACGTAGTTAAAGTAATATTCCATAACCCTTTAATATAATTAAATAAAAAGAACATAATGGGAGAGGACATTTAAAAGTTGCTTATAGAGATATGGATGTATGTTCATATGTGTCTATTTGGGTATGTGTGTTTGTGTGTTTATGTGGGAGGGGCCACAAAACTGATGTCCTGATAAGAAGCCAGAAAATGTCAGAACAATTGGATGGCAGCTCTATTTACTTCAGTAGAAGTTTGAAGGAAAGGAAGTGGAAACGCCAGAAATGACTTTTCTTTTTATGTATGTACATATGTGTAAAATACAATTTTAACACATTTCTTCTTCAGGATTAAAACAAATGTGTTTGCAGACAGCTTGGTAATGTTTCTGGCTTGGATATTTAAAACTGCATATGTTATACAATATACATAAAATTATGCCTTTGTTTTTCAAACAGATATGATGTAAATGCCAGAATCCACATTTATGATTTTTCTGTGATATTAATCTACATTATATTGTTTACAGGGGTGAAATGGTTTATGATATAGGATTTTAAATTGACCATCTATGAGGGCTTATAAACTGATATATATATGTAATTGTCATTTTATGTGTGATGTGAGTACCTGTATGTACATGTGTGTACCACTTGCATGGCTCATGGAGGCCATAAGAGTGTTTGATCCCCTGGAACTGGAGTTATAGGCATTTGTACAGAACCTGATATGAGGCGTGGGAACTAAACCTGAATTCACTATAAGAGAAGTGTTCTCAAACTCTGAGTTAAATTTCCAGACCCATAAAGCATAAGAAATTTATTCTGTGTTATACACATAAAAAAATGTTTACATTCCTAAAATAGTGCCACTTCAATAATCTGATATTTATATTATGATGTCTCCCTTCTTAATTTCAGTATCTTATGCTAGAAAAATATATTCTTTCTTTGGATTTTCAATCGTATTTTATTGCAAGTTGATGATTAGATGATATAGATATAGGTAGATCGAGATCCCAATATAGATATATATTTAACCATCCTTCACAAAGCCATTGAGAATCTTTTTTACTTTGAAAATGTGAAAATTTTAATCAATAGTAAAGGGTAATTAGCGAAGTTTCTTTCTATTTTTAAATTTGATATGCCAAAGAAAAATAATTTCTTCACTTTTTTCATAATCACTTTAAAAGTATTTTTAAGTTATTTTCTTTAATTCAGGATATATAATAAAAATACTCACTACCTAGCTTTAACTATCTCATTCTCTTAACTCTTACAAAACTTGTTTTTAGAAACATGCACATGCATATACTTTATAGCTTAAACATATATATATGCATATATACAATGTATAGCATTTAAACTTTTCATGAATATGTATAACATAGATTATACAGAGTACAGACACTTATCATACAGAAAAAGAAAGATAATTTGCTACAAAATAAGACAACAAAGGTCTATCCACTCTCAAATTCACTATTTCTTATGGTTTGTACAGGAACAAAATTAACATATATATTTATGTATTTCTAAGAATGTATATATCATCATCATATCTATACTCCAATATATTAATTAGAAATAGATACATGATAGATAGGCTGGTTGATAGATGATAAATATATATGGCTAGATAGATAGTAGATTAGATAGAAGATAGATAGATAGATAGATAGATAGATAGATAGATAGATAGATAGATACAGAGATACAGAGATACAGAGATACAGAGATACAGAGACAGATGATAAATGAGAGAGAGAGAGTTTATTATAGATCAATTTAAGTTCCTATACAAGTGGTGTGACAGGTCAACAGTGCCATATGGTTCTAGTTTTCTCCCTATCATTGTGATAAGAATACCCTGAGAAAAAAGCAATGCAGGGTAAAGGGGTTTCTTTCAGCTCACCTTTCCAGGTTATAGTCTACCATTGTGGGGAAATCACAGCAGCACTTTCCAGTCACATCTTACTCACAATCAAAATCACAAAGAAATTAATGCATGCTACTTGGTTAGCTTTCTCCTCTCTGAGAGTCAAGGATTCAAGACTAAGTAGGAAATGGTGCCACCCATTTTCAGGCTGAGTCTTCCCTGATCAATTAAGGCAATCAAATTGATCATATGCAAACATGCCCACTGACCAATTGATCTAGAAAATCCCTTACTGAGGTTCTCGTCCCAAGTGATTCTAGTTTATGTCAAATGTATAGTTCAGAATATCCATTCCCACAGAACTCAGAAGTCTTTCCTTTGTTTTTTGTCCTCATCCTTAGGTCCTCCCAAGACACAGCAAGAGATCTAATTGTGGCACCTTTATGCATGAGAAACAGGATGAAACTGTTTCTCGTGTCTTCCCTGCAAATATGTCATTTCAGCCAACTTGACTAAATATCAAGTAACACCAAAAAGTGGATGAAGCTGCAGTTCCTGGTTTGGGTTCCTTTTTGTTCACTGTATTGCTCTGTGTACCTCTGGTCTCCATAAATTAAGGGACCTGCTTTATGAATGTGGAGTGATTGATGGATATTCTCATCAACTTTTTGCCAGCAAGTGTGCACAAATTCAGATGACAGTTTTCCATCATGTCTAAAACTTACAAAAAATAAAATAAATTAAATGTCACTGTGAGAAGTAAATTTCTTCTTGATGGCAGCCAAAGAAAAAGAATAAAATAGTTCATTCCATGTGATGAGACACTGGCTAACATTGACTAAGTTGAAGAGTGGCATGTTCCTGGTACAGATTACAATCCTGAACTAGTCTAAAACTGAAGAACAAAAAATGAAGTATCACTCTCTGAAAGCCACTGTATCAAGGACATACCATTTCTTCTCCATGAATGCTGGCAGCAGTTGTACTGAGAACTGCTTTGTTGTGGAATATTTGTTTAACTAGCCAAAGATGTGTTACATTTGTTTATGCTGTGGAATATTACTTTAACTATTAAAGGTGTGTGGCATTTGTTTATACTGCATTTGTTTAACTATGTAAAGACGCATTACATTTGTTTATGAGGCATTTGTTTAATTATGTAAGGATGTGTTGCTATTTTACCCTGCCTGCCTAAGGCACCTGATTAGTCTAATAAAAAGCTGCACAGCAAATAGCTAGGTGGTAGAGAGATAGACTGGGCTGGTGGACAAAGAGAATAAGTAGAAGGATGAATCTACACTCAAAGGGAGAGAGAGAGAGAGAGAGAGAGAGAGAGAGAGAGAGAGAGAGAGAGAGAGAGAGAGAATGAATCTGGGGCCAGCCAGCCAGGCAGCCTCCAGATAGACAAACATGGAGGAAGCAGGAAAGTAGGACATACAGAATGAAAGAAAGGTAAAAATCCCCAAGGCAAAACATAGCTGAAGAGAAACAGGTTAAATTATGTTATAAGAGCTAGTGGGACAAACATAAGACAAGGCCAAGCATTCATAATTAATAATAAGTCTCAGTGTCATGATTTGGGGGCTGGCAGTCCAAAAATGCCTGCTATACTGCCTAGAGAATTTCACTGAAGGAAAGAGAAGAAGGTCTCAAATGAGAGAGACTGGGAACCATTAGGAACCATTTGGAGAAAAACACAAATCTCTTTCAAGAGAAACACAGACAGGAAATGCCTAAAGACAAACAGGGCTTTGGGAATAAAACTCTTACCAGAGTCCACTTAAATATCTTGTAAGTTCAGTAAGCACAGATGATAGTGTGTGAGCATTTCACCCAGCAGGACCTTCCTGGCTTTCTTGCTTCAACACCACTTTTACCCAAACCTTTTAGAAACAGGACTTTACAAACCAGGAGAAAAGAGAAAGGGACAGATAAAAGTAGACAGGAAAGCCAACTCGCCTGTTCTGTCGCTGTTTGCCAACAGAGCACCGGCCTGTCCAGAGCACGCCAACTTGTAAGTAAGACAGAAACTCGAGGCTGCCGCACCACACTCGAAATACCAAACAAAATAACGAGACAACAAAAAAATCCCATGCAGATGTTTGCAAAAGGAAAAGTAAAATAATGTTGTTTACACACCATTTTAAGTGACAAATGATTATAGTACTTCTGTTATTTATGTTTACAAGTTCTTCCCAAACTTTCATTAGTTTACAGCTAATATTAAATGATGTTAACTATTTTATTAATTCATATTTTATTCTATCAATATAATATTGGATTTATTTAAATATTTGTGCATTTAATATTTTCAAAAAATAAACCTTCTTTAGGATAGAATTCAGTAACATCAAAGGTACATAAATACCCAATTCTAGTGCATAAAGTATTAAAGTGATTATGTCAGAATATGTATACAATTAAATTTAAATTAGATTGGTTTCAAAATTGGAAAATGTACATTAAGTCAATTCACTTGTTTATTTTATTACTATATATATATATATATATATCTGTTTTGTGTATATATAGTATAATAATTATGTATCTCTTGAGTTATTGATCAGTTCTCTCTTGTGTTTTCAAATACTAATGGGAAATGGATTTTAGTGCCAAAGTTCCATATACCACATTTTTTAATTACAAGAAGTATCAAATAATACCATTATTAGGTATTTCTGTAAGTTATAATTATATTGTTATGACTATCCATGATTTATTTCTAATATTCCTATCTCTCCTGTATGTAACCCATTGAAAATAGTTACGATTTGAGATTGCCACCAGCACCTAGAGAAGTTAAATTAATGAATGCATGAATGAACAAATTCTATATTTCAATTGTGTGGGATGATTCTCTTTAGACATTGGTCACCTTTTCTTTGTTAGACAAAATAATTCCTCAGAAATTTTGCTATACCACCTTATAAGAGCTATCATTAGCTAATATAAACTAAGTGTGGAACAAATATATTAGGATATCAGTATTGCCTGATTCAGGCTTTTGAATTTAATGTACTGAATCTTTATATACTGAATAAAAAATGTTTTATTATACCTCAGTAGTATTTAATGTACAAGTCAAGAATAGTCCCAGCTGATCACCATGGGCAGTCAAAAAATGCATTATGAAATAAATTGCTATGTCTATATCCAAACTCTTTTGTCTTCATTATGATGTGAGACTGTTAAAAGACATAAGAATTATTCACTTTTATTACATTATTATTCTGATCATTAGGATTATCAAACTAATGTTATGGTACACTAAGATAACTCTGAAAATATTTGCCAGATTTTCCATTGAAAACTAGAAGCTAGGAACACCAAAATACTCCAACTTCATTTCCCCAAATCTGACTTTCAGGCAACCTGCTGAATTCACAGTGTAAAGGTCTGACAGAGATGTAGGAAAATGGGAGAAAAACAGAAAAGAAAGTCACCTTTCAAATCAACTCCTTGAACTTGCTGATTTTCATGACTACGTCCCAGGGCACCAGTGTCTACTGTCTCATAGTGAAAGAACATTAAACTAATTTTCAAAATGACGACCAGGGGACAGAGGTATAAATTGATTTCAGTTGTATTTTATTAAGAAAAGAAATGTTAAATTTTATAATTTCATAAAACATATAATAATCTTCAGAGCTAGTAAAATGTTAGGCTCCAGCAAACATGAAAATTTATTACCTAGGAAAGGTCACTCTCCAGTGATATTAACAGAAATCAGTAACAAGGCCGGTTTCCTGAGAAACAAAAGCATTCCTCCTGACTTTTCACACTTATAGAAATTTTTTAAAAAGTCTTTGGAATAAAAATTTTGTCTTAAACCTAGTTCTTAAATAACCGGGCTTAGATGTAATGTGAAGCACCTAGTACTCTAAGTTTGATGTAAGCTTTCTTTTTATACAATTATGATAAAATTTTCCACTCTGGGGATGTGCTAGCAATACTCACTTTTGCAGATTTTTTTCCCTATAAAGCTTCAATTCCATGTGTTTCATGGTATTCTCCTTTAAAAGTCATAAATTACCACAAATAATATAACCCAATAGATAATATGATTAATATAACACATAATATTATTAATATAACATATATACAACATGTTTTATATATATTAATAAAACTTTAGGCTGTTGGAAAAATATTTATTAAATTAATAGATATTTGCTTTGTTCCTGCTATGTATAACATGGGTTTCAAATAAAAAAAATTGAAAAAACTTCAACATAAAACAAATGTGTAATATGGAATTAATTTTAAATTAGTAAAGGAAACAGAAGATGACTTAGTTTTGAAATATTTATCAAGTTCACTGTGAAATTGTTGCTGTGCAAATTGTTTTGCTGTGCTAAAAAAGTTTATGCTAACCTGCTCTATAATATAAATATTTTTTTGTTTAAATTACATTAATGTATTAATAACTCAAAGAACATCAAGGAATACATAACTTAAACCCATCAGAAGTCATTTCCTGTTCCTTTAAAAAGTAGTTTATATTAAGTAAATATATATATGATTATTTTAACACTTTCTTCTAACACTCATACATCCATGTATGCGCCCCAGCTCTAAGAGCAAGCACTACTAAACTATAAAATGCAGAGTATGAAGAAAAGATACAGTCCTTTTGTATGGAGGAGTGATAGCTGCATAAATTTCAATGAATTCCAAAAGGTCACCAACTTCCAGCATGTACATAGCTTTCAGCACACCAGTGGAAATTGAGATATAATCTCAGTGTTTATGCTCCTAGCCTAAAGTCCCTTCTTTTATTTTTTTT
>CABHPQ010170952.1:20610-33643 GCA_902168405.1 Peromyscus aztecus
AAAAAAATTGAAAAAACTTCAACATAAAACAAATGTGTAATATGGAATTAATTTTAAATTAGTAAAGGAAACAGAAGATGACTTAGTTTTGAAATATTTATCAAGTTCACTGTGAAATTGTTGCTGTGCAAATTGTTTTGCTGTGCTAAAAAAGTTTATGCTAACCTGCTCTATAATATAAATATTTTTTATATTATACATAACTTAAACCCATCAGAAGTCATTTCCTGTTCCTTTAAGAACTGGTTTATATTAAGTAAATATATATATGATTATTTTAACACTTTCTTCTAACACTCATACATCCATGTATGCGCCCCAGCTCTAAGAGCAAGCACTACTAAACTATAAAATGCAGAGTATGAAGAAAAGATACAGTCCTTTTGTATGGAGGAGTGATAGCTGCATAAATTTCAATGAATTCCAAAAGGTCACCAACTTCCAGCATGTACATAGCTTTCAGCACACCAGTGGAAATTGAGATATAATCTCAGTGTTTATGCTCCTAGCCTAAAGTCCCTTCTTTTATTTTTTTTTTGAGGTTTAGTTTAGAAAATATCTGTATGTATTTGTGTGTGTGTGTGTGTGTGTGTGTGTGTGTGTGTGTGTGTGTGTGTGTATGTGTGTGTGTCTGTGTGAGTGTGTGCCATGTGTATGTGGGTATTGGTGGAGGCCAGGAGAGGATGGGTGATTCCCTGGAGGTGGAGTTACAAGTAGTTAAGACCCACCCTGCATGGGTTCCAGGATCCAAACTCAAGTTATCTCCAAGAACAGGAAGCACTTTGCACCACCTGAGTGCCCTCTCTCTAGACTAAGGCCCTTCTTTTACTTCACATATTATACTTTATAAGAAAATAGTGTATGTTTTGATGGAGGACCTTAAATTTCAAAGTTCCAACTAACTCTAGGAATTCTGATGGTCCTTTGACATTTTCAATTAAAACCAAGTGCTATCCCCTAACAAGATGCACACTTCCAGAAACCCTGGTCTCCGCATCTTAAGAATGGTCCCTGTTTTACCAATGACTTCCAATATTGATTCCTACCTTCAGTTTTTCTTAGAGTCTTCTCTGCCACATGAAAACATGTTCTGATCTCCACTTTTCCCAGAATAACTTAGGGTATTACTTTGGTTCTATCTCTTCTAAATTATTGTTACAAATTACCAATCTGGTTTTTTTTTTTTTCAGCACTTAACCCTAATAGAAAATGTGTTTATTAGTTTCTGGGACGGCCATCAGATAATGTCAGTGATGAAGCCAAAAGAACTTGTCTTCATGACTGAAAGACACTTTTATTTGGTGCAGTATTTTAGGATGACAGTTTTACTTTTTATTTTAGAGATGTTCCTCTACTGTCTTCTGCACTGAAAAAAGGTCAAAAGTTGATATTTTCTGCTCTGCCTCATACTGTGGATTTTTCAATAACTATGGTTATGATTCATTGTAGTTTTTCAATTCCTTTGCTGTGCCTCTCTGTAATCTTCACCACATTTATTACTTGGGTTTCATTGAGCTTTCCCGACCTGTGGATGAGATTGATACAACCGATTGTCAAAACCCGCTCCTTCTTCTTTCCCGCTCCACCCTCTAGCCTTTGATCCAGCTTGAGTTTATTTTCATACATAGTGAGGAATGAGTTGTAATCTTATGTGTATGGAAATGCAGTTTTACCAGCGCTGCTTATTGAAATGGCTGTCTCTTCCAATGCATTTTTGAAATATTTGTAGAGAATCAACTGGTTGGGAAAACATGTGACTATCCCTGAGAACTCTTTTTTTTTTAAATTGAAAATAGAGTCTTCTCTCATGCAATACATCCTGAACATAGTTCCCCCTCCCTCCACTCCTTCCAGCTCCCCCTCCCCAATCCCCACCACCACCCCTTTCCCCTAGATCCACTCCCCCATAGTCTCCTAGGAAAAAAGAGCAGGTCTCCAAGAGACAAAAACAAACAGGACAAAATACAATACAATAAGACAAGGCAAAAGCCCTCACACTGAAACTGTGCAAGGCAAATCAGCAGTAGGAAGAGTCCAAAGAGCAGGCAAGAGTCAGAGAAACACTCACATAGGTAGGAGTCCAACAAAACCACTATCAGCCACAACACATACACAGAGGACCTGGTGCAGACCCATGCAGACCTTGGCCTGCACCTTCAGTCTCTGTGAACCCATATGTGCCCTGCTTAGCTGATTTGTCAGGCCTAATTCCCCTGCTATCTTACATCCCCTCTGACTCCTACAGTCTTTCCACTCCTCTCTCTCTCTCTCTCTCTCTCTCTCTCTCTCTCTCTCTCTCTCTCTCTCTCTCTCTCACACACACACACACACACACACACACACACACACACACACCCTCTTCAGAGGTATTTTCCTAACACCAAGGAAAGGGACATGATGGATACTTTCAATATCGACTCTTTCTCTCCACAAATTGTCCATCTGTGGGTCTCTGCATCTGCTCCCACTGGCTGCCAGAGGAAGACTCTCTAATGAAGACTGGACAAGGCACCAGTCTATGAGTATAGCAGAATATCATTAGGGATCATTTCATTGATTCTTTTTTTCCCCTTTGACAGTCATATTTGGTTCTACCCTAAATCTCTGGGCTCTCCAGTCTACCTGATTTTCTGACAAGCTTGACCTGTGGTTGAGCAGGGACCATCTGCTTGAGTTGGAGGCTGGGATGCAATGAAGAGCAGGGGACAGAGGTTAGGAGGAGATGGTCTGTGGGATTCACAGGGGATGTGGGCAGGTGGGAAGGGAGGCTTCAGCTGGTGATCCATTGCAGTCCTAGGGAGAAGCCTAAGGCATTGGGTCTAGGTGAACAGAAAGTGGAAAAAGTCTGTGTATAGATTACCTCTTTTATTGGTCTCTGTGCCTGTTTTTATTCAAATATCAATTTAAACTGATTCATATTGCTGTATTTATATTGCTGTGTACGGTATTTCAAAGTCAGGTAGTCTAAAACCTCTCAGAATCACTTTTCTCAGCTTTAGAAATTGTCAAAATCTCCCCTGGAACAGTTGTTTACTGGAGAGCAGCCATTGAGAACCCTCCAAGTTTTAAATCTCCCAGACACATGACTTTTTTCTATGTTCTGAGTGTTCTACACCTCCCCTCCCTCCAGGTGGAATGTTTCCATTGGAAGGAAACTGCCATGTAGCATAAGTGCTACATGTCATGTCGATAGGTAGCCAGAAGAGAAATAATCTTCAAACATAAAGTAATGATCAAATAATGGAAAAGCAGTTTCCTGGCCTTCTCAGGATTCACATCATGTGTTGAAATATTATGGGGCATCCCAAATGTATGTTTAATTTTTATGTATTAACAAAGATTAAAGCTAGATATAGCAAATGAGGAACACTATGGAAAACTGCATGTAAAAACTTCAATAGCTTAGGTATAATGAATACATTAGTTGAAAGACATGTAACTAAATACCACTCACCCTAGTAGCTTCATAGTTAAAAACATTCCTGCAGAGATCATCATAGTGACTTTGACTCTACTGAAGAGTTTTTAATACATTCTAAATGGAATATTATCAAACTCCAGGAAATTATAGGTAAAACTTTACCTTCAAACTCACCTACAGGGCCCACATTACTTTGACACTGAAACTAGACCAAGTTTTAGTAAGAAAAGAGTGTAGATTAATAACGCTAGGGAACATGAATGAAAATAATTTTATGATGTTTATAATACTTCAGAAGTTTCATGACATTTCAGAGATCCAACATGGTATCAAACAGATACAGCAAGAGCAAACAGGGGTTTATATCCACAGTGCAACAGTAATTTAAACTTTCAAAAAGTGCTAAGGAAGTTTCAGCAGAGGAACAGAGAGAGAAAGTAATTACATTATTATCTCAATGCCAATTGCATAAAACATTTTACAAAGTCCAATCTTTTTTAAAAAATATTTTTCTTTTTCTTGTGTGTATGTGTGTAGTTTGCATGCATGTGTGTGTATTCACATGCATGTGGTTGCACATGTGTGTGGTTAAGTCAGGTAGTCTAAGACCTCTCAGAATCACTTTTCTCAGCTTTAGAAATTGTCAAAATCTCCCCTGGAACAGTTGTTTATAAATTATGTGTACAACTGTGTGCATGTGTGTGTGTGTGTGTATAAAGTTTTCTTGACTGGCAGTTTTATACACACACACACATGCACACAGTTGTACACATAATTTATAACAACAACAAAACCAAAAAGAATAAAATTGCCAGTGGAAGCCATAGGAGGGTGTTGGATCTCCTTGGAACTGGAGTCATAAGTGGTCATGAGCCAACGGACATGAGTGCTATGAACCAAGCTTAAGCCCTCTTAACTGCTAATCCACCTCTCCATTTCAACCCTAATATCTATTCTTTAATTTTTTTCACACTAGGAATGGAAGGAAAAGCCACTCAAAATACTAAGGCTAACACATTTAAATACTATATACATTTTCCCATAAAGTCAGAAGCAAATTCAGAACATTTATATTTTTGCCATTTGATCCCTTCAGTAAGATAAAAAACAAACAATGCACAGATCAAACATACTTTTTATCTGGTTGCAGCTTTGTTTTGTTGCTGTTGCTGTAGTTAAGAATAAGGAGAATTAATACCTGTGGTGGAATTGTAGTTTAAAAAGTTTAAAGTGAAAAATCCACAGGAGTCTGCTTAAGGAGTATTAGGGAATTTATTGGGATATAAATTGAGGAAACGCACCCAGGAATACAGAACCAACTAAACCTATGTGGAGCAAGAATTTGCACCTAAAACCCGAGAAAGCTTTAAAAATGGATCCAAGACCAGCTTCCTAGTTTGTGTCTCTCACGCAGGCCTCAGAACAGAGATGTTGTGTGGCATTTGAGTTTGAGCACAGTATATTGGATTCTCGCCAGGATACACAGAGGCGCCTCCAAGCCACATGGTAGGTTTAGTTTTTGCCAGTATAGAAAAGAAACAAAACGTTTTCTGGGCTACAAGCTACTGGATGGAGGCATAGACACACTGATTCCCAGAGTTGGCGGTGAGCATGGCTCTCAGAGCTGGTGGGAAACGTATCTCCACCATTTTGGGAAACTGAATGGGGCACAGCTTAGCAGTTTAACATCTCCCCTGGTCAAAAAAGGATTACAGATACACAATAGGACAGATTCAGATGGAATAAACCTCTAAGCGGTTTACAGTGTGTATAAAAATGAGTATAGTACATAGGAGGAAAATGAGTATAGGCAGTTATATAAAGAAATAAATAGTTTTAAAAAATAAAGTCTTTAAAGGGACAATAAAAGTATTATAAAAGAAATAGCCACACAAAGATGGAAAATACACAGTCTGGATTATGTATTTTGTGTTTTCTTTAATTTTTTTTTTACTGTTAATGAGCTTACTGCAGAAAATTTGATTGTAAAGGCTGCTAACTTAAACCAATATATATATTTTAAAGGAATTTTGATTTCAAGATTTGCATCTAAGAATATGTTGCTTTGGGAAGGAGGATCTGCTTTTGTTTCCACAGGAAGCAAGAGACTGTGGATTCGTTCCAGGTTAAGATGTATCAGATTAGATCAAGTGAGACCTCCTGAACATTGACAGATGGTATCTATTAACAAAGGTTATAGCCAGTCTTCCCAGGACTTGACCATTATTTGAATTTTCTCATGATCCCCATAAATTGCCAGCACCCCCATTCAGCAGAAAGTAGTATGAAAAACTACACCCTAAATCCCTAAATCCCAAAATATTGTTTATAAATGTTTATTTTTATTTAAAGAAGGTTGATTATAAATGCAATCTCTTTCAAAAGAAGCAAAGGGGATATAGATATGATAAGATAGACAATTGAATCTACTTTTAAAGAGCAACAACTTGTTTGAAATGTTTTACATTGCTATGGATTTAAGTTTATTGATACAAATTTAAAGTTAATTTTGTTACACTGTATATATATATATATATATATATATATATTTCTACTCTTGTTTAAGGTATTATGTTTATGCAACTCATTTAAAATTGTAATGTGTAATTAAGAAATACAGATTAATAATTAATCATATTTGATAATCAAACTTATAGTCAAAGAAAACTTAGTTAAGTTTTTTAGGTATACATAGATATAATTCACTTAGGTAGATAATCTTCAAACACTTCAAAGACATACAGAATATGACATTTAAAATGTTTTAAAAACTTAGACTTTTCTGAGCAGTGAGACATGTCTGCTCCTGGCAAGACCAATTTACTTCAAGAAGAAGATGGGCATCAAAGATATTCCATATGAAGTTTATCTTCTTCTTGGCAAAACTGGCTGTTTGTGCAAGAAATTTCTCTTGTCTGGACTGTTTGACAGTATGTTGCATAAATTGAACATACAGAACCCATAGGGAAATGACCACTAAACTTTGCCTAAAAAGAGTGAGATGGTCCTTCAGGTTCCTGCTTCACAGAAGATACAGTCAGACATTCTACAGGATACAAAGGAAAGTGACTAATGAACTTTGCTAATAGGCAGAAGAGTCCTTCAAATATCCTGCTTCAATGAAAAGTCTGCCAGAGACTCTAGGCTTGTAGGCTGAACACGGATGCCCCAACATTACAGAGGAACTTTAGGTGACTGTCCAGGTAGTCAGATGTCTCTGTGTTTTCTAGAATTTTGAACGTTGCTTACAATGCACTTCCTGTTAACTTAGGTGATGTTATATCCTTCTGGGGTCTTTGATGGAGTTGAAGACTAGATAGTTATAGCTACAGCTTTCCTTAATCATGATAAAAGATAAATTAGATATAAAACTTTAGACTCACATAGACAGAATAAATGATAAAATATTTTCTTTAATTTTACCAAATACAGATAGATTAGATATTGTAACTGTAATTCTTGCTTGATAACCATTTTGTTATATATAATTTTACTATGTTAAAGTTAAAGTTTTCCTTTTGGATTAGACAGAAAAGGAGAAATGTTGTGGGATATCTTTCAGTATGCTGTGAATATGTGTTGCTCTCGTTGGTTGATAAATAAAGCTGTTTGACCAATGGTGAGACAGAATAAAGTTAGGTGGTACATTCAAACTGAAGATGGAGACAAAGAAGAGTGCAGTCAGAGGAGATGCCAGCCTGTTGCCCAAGGAGCAACAAGATGCCAGCAGACCAGTAATGTCACAGCCATGTGGCAACATATAGATTAATAGAAATGGGTTAATTTAAGATGGAAGAGGTAGCTAGCAAGAAGCCCGAGCCATAGGTCAAAAAGTTTGAGATTAATATAAGCCTCTGGGTGTTTACTTAGGACCATGCAGCTATGGTACCAGGTGGGACACAGGAAAACTTCCAACTACAAAAGCTTTAAATTCAGCAATCATAATTTATTTGAATTTTATCATTCCCCATAATTTCTAGTATCTTCAAACTCTTTTCTGGAATATGTTTTATTTTGATCAATATAATATATTCTTTGTGGAGACTTGCTGGTAACAACAATCGTAGAATACCCAGCTACACAGCAAGCCATGGAGTTAAAATAAGGTTTACAGAAGTAAGAGAATGGGAAAAGCCCAGAGGCAAAAGGTAGTCTGGATAATTTAAGTTAAGGAAAGCTGGCTAGAAACTAAGCCAAACTAAGGCAGGACATTCATAAGTAATAATAAGCTTCTATGTGTGGTTTATTTGGGATCTGGGTTGTGGGCCCCCACAAAAGAGTAAAAAACTGCCAACAACAAACAACTTCTTTTCATTTTTTTGTATTTCTGACTCATTATTTCTCAATTTTAATACCTAATAGCTGTTTTGCTGCCTGTAGTATTTATATCTAGAGCTTAAGTATTTGAATGCATTGAAAAGAAGTCTCTGTTTCTAACTTAGCCTACTTTAACTAACAAGTGCTATGTCTTATTATTGCTCACTGTTTCTTTTTTAAACATTATTTTTACTCACACATTTAAATATGTTGTTTAATGTGGTATGTCTAAGCGTAGTTCATGTTGAATAATTGTTACAATTTTTTTATTTCATATTTTAGTATTTCTGAAAATTTATGTTTTGTTTTCTTTACTACATGGGAAAACATGATCAGAATATTTTCAAATATGACATTACTTTCATTCTCTCACTTTTATTCCTATGTCAATATATTTATGCATATGTTGACTTTATATCATTGTTGCTTGTGTTATTTCCCATTTTTATATTTTTTCACATGTACTTCTTTCTGTTCATGCAGTCTTCTATCTAATTAGACTTATATTTTACTCTGTCCTATCCTACACATCTTACTGCTTTCTTAACTATATCACTCTAGAATGCTGTCATGTCTTACATTTATGTTGACTTGAGCTCTTACTGGACAGTAATGTCAAGATGTCTTTTATATATTTATTCATTGACATACTAAAGGCTACCTATAATAACTGCACTTTATGAATTCTTTTTGTTTACTTCAGTTATACCTTCTAATTTTTTATTTTTTGTTTTCTCATAAACCTTTTTTATACAACTCTCATAATGCAGATGAGAATAACAGATATAGTTTAGGCCTAGTATAATTATATTTTCATTTTACAAGATCAACTTTGTATTCTCGGAAAGCTAATAGCTAGCTAGCAGATTCCCTAACAATCCTAGCTTATGTTAATGTTAGTCTCTGAAAAGGCCAATCTATACCTAATTCATTGTTAGTCCTATTAACTAGTACTTTGGGAGCACAACCCACAGGAGAGGTTGACTACTAATGCCCAAGTGTCAGTAAAACTTGAACTTTAAATTGCCTTTCTAGTTTATAAGTTGACTTGTTTTTTCATTCTCTGGGTGCCCCATAGGACTGTAATTTTAAATGACTCCAAGTGTGAGAATCTCCCCCTTGTTCTCCTTTCTTTTCTTTTTGGTTCTTGAATAACATTTTTCATATATTTGCTAGTTATGATATCCTGTACTTTTTCCTTTATATTTTAACCAGATTTCTAAGTATTTTAAAATGGACATTCTATATTTTGGAGACCAGAAACAGAATCTGTATATAGTGAATTAATAAAAGTAAAGTTAAATGATTTTTATTGTTCACTATGTATTTTTGTGTGTATGTGTGCATGCAGAGTATACATATATGAGAGGTGTGTGTGCTTATGTAGAAGAAAAAGGTCAACATTACTCTCTATTTACTCTTTGAGACAGGGTATATCATTGGATCTAGTACTCACTGACTTTTCAGACTGATAGAGTGAGAGCTTACAGAGTTCTATCTCTATTCTAGAAGTGCTTTCATCACAGAAGTGGGCTGCCACACCTATTTTTTTAATGTGAGTACAAATCCAGGTCATCCTTCTTGTGAAGCAAATACATTTCTGACTGAAACATCTCCACTGTCCTACTAATTTACTTCTGAAACATGATTGGCCAGTACTTTTCTTGCCAGTCAGTAAATGCAACAATCAATGCTTGAACATCCTTTGAGTGAGAGATAGTCCCTATGGAAGCTATTTAGTGATTGAATGAAAACCAGTCTGGGATACATTCTTATCCTGAGAGCTAACCAAAGAGACTTAAGATCTATACTATGCAATTAGCTGTTTTGTTGTTGCTAATGGAAGATTTGTTATCTGACAGTTTATAGGCTGAATATTTTTAACTTGAGTTTTTACTTTGGGTACATTATTATTTATAAGACATCGATTTTTTTTCAGATGTTTAATTACAAAACTAACATTTTCCTTTCAGAAAGTTTCAGTCAATGGCTAAATAAAGTTCTCTATGTTCTCATATATCCAAATAAATGCAGCATTTGGTGCAGAAATTATAATAAAAATAAATGTTATTGAATTATCATTTTATATTGGACCTAAAAGTCTTAACACTTGTGTGTATGTAACTGTCCTATTTAGGATAGTTAGGATTTTATTGCTGTGAAGAGACACTCTGACAATGGCAACTCTTCTAATGGGAAACATTTAATTGGGCTGGCTTACCTTTTCGTAGGTGTAGTCCATTATCATCCTGGTGGGAAGCATAGTGGTATGCCAGCAGACATGGTGCTGGAGGAGCTGAGAGTTCTATATCTTGATCCACAGGCAGCATAAAGAGACTATATCCATACTTATGAGACTATGCTTGAGCATAGAAGACCTCAAAGCTTGCACCCAGTGATCATTTCCTCCAACAAGGCCACACCTACTCCAACAAGGCCACACCTACTCCAACAAAACCACACCTACTCCAACTAGGCCATACTAAGTGTCTGTGGGGGGCCATTTTCTTTCAAACTACCACATTCTACTCTGTGACCCCCAGAGGCGTGTAGCTGTATCATAATGCAGAAATGAATTAAGTCCAACTTTAAAAGTCCCCTAGTCTTTAACAGTCTCAACAGTATTTAAAAGTCGTTCAGACTCTTATGAGACTCATGAAATCTCTTATATGTAATCCCTTATAAAATCAAAATTTCCAACATAAAATGGCACAGGATATACATTTCCATTCCGAAAGAGAGGAAAGGGAACATAGTAAGTGCTGCAAGCCACAGGAAAATGTAATGGAATTCAGCTACTATCACAAAAGCTACTACTTGGAAAGGTCAAGGACTTTTCTGAAGGTCAAGCCATGGCTTAAGAAGTCTTGGTGATATTTTAGCTTTTGGATATATATTAACTGGTTCCTACAGTGATTTTCTTGAAATGCTAGGCATCCTTCCAAGAACTCCTAACAGTATATTTATCTAAAATACCTATCAAGCATCCAAGGCAAGATGATCTCCTGAACTAAGGTAACACACCTGTGGAAATGACACCTGTTCCCTAGGTCAGGTGGATAGCTTTATTTTTTGTGCAATCTGAGACCCTCCTTTTCTATTACTAACATTATAGACTTCTAACTTCTTACCTAACTACTTCTAGGAATGTAGACTGAGCACATAGATCCCCTTCTTGATATACTAACTGAGCTCTCAACTGACCTCCTTTAACTACTCCATTTTCAGGTTGTAAAAGGTCACTGTCTGAGGAAAATTCTTACCTGCCTTTCTGACCCTGTAGGAATTCAAGTCTGGTGACCTGGCTGGAGGGGAAGGATTGCTATTGCTTGGGTTTATAACTCAATACCCTAGAGAACTTGAGGAGGAAGAATTGCAGAGGAATCTAAGCGTGAGAAGAGAGTACTAGATGAACGAGATGGGGAAGAACAAGATGAGGATGAACAAGATGAGAAAGAAGGAGATGAGAGAAAAGCTAAGATGGGAAAGAACTAGATGGATAAGAACCTAGATGGGACAGAACTAAGATGAAGGAATTAAGATAGTCTTAGAGGGAACAGCAGAAATATGTAGAGAGAATCAGGCAAGAAAGGAGCTAGGAATGAGAGCAGAATAGAAGCTGGGTAGAAAGAGTACTAAATCAGAAGAATAAAGTGTATGGGACCAAAGATTTCTATGTACATAGATTCATTTCATTTCATCAAAGATTAAATTATCAGCTGGTTGCAGATCCTTCCTGGACCCTGGGAGGGGACTATCAAGGGACTGGACCCCCATAGTCCCTGACAAGTAAGGAAATACTGAACCAAAGAAAGATCAAAAACCAGCTGGGCAAACTCCAAACTCCACATCTCTATGTATAATGTCAACACACTCTTCAGATCTCCAACTCCTTTCTGCTTTCTTGACTGTAACACACTTCTTTCTCTTGGGCTGGTTCCACTTCCTGTTGGCAGCTTTCCTTGGCAGGTATCCTGCAGCTCTAGCATCTCCAACATTTTGGAGTCTCCAAGGCAAACCAGACTCCACCTTCACAACTTCACACAATATCCTCTCTGTGCCTCCATACAGGAACAGCCCTAAAATATGCCAGCCTTAGTGGCTTTCCTAAGCTGTGGAGGAAATTTCCATGACCCCTTTCTTCTTTCCTTGACTCTAAAGTCAGAAACAGGTGGCCAAAGCTGCCAAGTTCTGCTCCTTACTGAAGCTGAAGCATGGCCCCCTTGTTTAACTACATCTTCACCAGCATTCTGGTTTTGATGGTTTCCTTCACTCCTCAAGATTCGCTATCCTGAAACTCGATCTGTAAACCAGGCTGTTCTCAAACTTAGAGTTCCACCTGCCTCTGCCTCTGGAGTACTGAGATTAAAGGCAGGTACCACTACACACAGCCCTAAGCTTTTCTTTAATTCCTTTTCACAAGTTGGAAATTTTGCTGGGTGGGGTCTTGCCATGAGGTCACCACTCCCCTTATTTCATCTAACATGAGGCTTTTCTTTAATCTGTTTATCTCCTTGAAGAATGGTTAAGTCCCATTCCAGTTCCTAGTGCTCCCTTTCTCCTTGAGCTGTACAGTTTTCCTTGCTCAACTTGCTCTTTTTCATCATAGATATTCATAAAAGCCATAAAAGCACAGAGTCAATACAGGCCATTTTGAAATCTCCTTTGCTAAAGTCATTACTACACAACTCTTCAATCTATCTATCCCCGGGCAGGGCAGACTTTTTGGCCAAGGACAAACAGCAGCCACATTCTTCACCACATTTTCCCAAGAATGATCTCTAGGCCACATATTAAAATTCTCCTCTCCGGAACCTTCTTGAACCAGGTTCCCACAGTTCAAATCACCCTCAGCACCACTGTCTTCTATGTTCCTACTAATAAGGCCCATTAAGCCATGATTAAAGCATTATATTCCTTTCCTAACCCAAAGCCCCAAAGTCCACATTCCTCCAAACAAAAACATGGTCAGGCTTATCACAGCAATACCCCAGTCCCTGGTATCAACTTCTATCTTAGGATTTTATTGTTGTGAGGAGACACTATGACCACAGCAACTCTTATAAAGGAAAACATCTAACTGGGGCTAACTTAAAGTTTAGAGTTTTAGTTCATTGTTTTCCAGGTGGAAAGCATGGTGGCATTCAAGCAGACATGGAGCCTAGAGAAGGAACTGAGAATTCTTCATCTTGATCCACAGGTTGCAAAAGTGAATGTAACCCTGAGTGTGGCTTGAACATCTGAGACCTCAAAGCCTGCATCCAGTAACCACTTCCTTCAACAAGGCCACACCCA
>CABHPQ010170954.1:0-27216 GCA_902168405.1 Peromyscus aztecus
AGACTCACATACTCGGCACCGTCCACCCAACCAAATATGCAGATTCCCTCACCTTAGCCAAAAGAGAGCCCATAATACCAGGGCACCTAGGAAAGCCACAAAACAGAAGTCAGCTCAAAGACTTCTTGAGTTCTGAACCATCCTTAGTACCCTCCAAGTGTCTCTGGAGACCCCATTCTTATTTGGGAAGAAAGGAGGGAATTTCTGGAGACGGGGAGAGGTCATTGCTACTGTCTGGGAGCATGGACCAAGTAGATCCCATTTTCTCATTCTATCCCTTTGGGAGCCACCTTCTGCTCCAGGCCAGTGAGGAGGAATCTGGCGAGTCAGGGGACATCATTCTGCATTGACTTAAATCTTAACCGAATGCATCAGAACCTTTCTTTCTCCATCCATCAGTGAAGGAAGATGAAACCTGGACTCATTCTGACTCTCCTGTCTCTTTCCCAGGGACCGGTTCAGGACCATGGTGAATGTTCTGGGTGACGCATTTGGGACCGGCATCGTGGAGAAACTCTCAAAGAAGGAGTTGGAGCAGATGGATGTTTCATCTGAAGTCAACATTGTGAACCCCTTTGCCTTGGAACCCACAATCCTCGACAATGAAGACTCTGATACCAAGAAGTCCTATGTCAATGGCGGCTTTGCAGTGGACAAATCTGATACCATCTCATTTACCCAGACCTCACAGTTCTAGAGGCCTAGCTTCCGATGACTGGGATGAGTACGGACATCTCCACGGGAGCCATCTCTTAGCAAACTCCAACATTAAGGAATGAGAGAAACACTAAGAGTCAACTGTACATTTAGTTTGATAAACAGACCTCCAGATTATTTTCTATATTTGGCTTTATAGCCTTTGTTCTCTGGGTTTGGGAATTGGGGGTGGGGTAGAATGAAAGAAAATTAAGAAAGTTGTGTTATCTGGATTTTCTAATTCTATAAAACCAAGTGTGGAAGCATATGAAGTAGTTAACTGTAGGAATTAGGTAATGGATATGGAAGAGAAATTGCTTTCTCGTGCATAGACCAGTGTTTGGGGGTTTTTAAACATTATTATTGGCTACAAATTTTTACTCGGGCTTTCTATTGGTGTGACTTCCTTTGCCTTCTCACTTTTTATAGATTATAATGCATCTCAACAGCCCTCCCTACCCAGTTAAAGTGCCAAATTTTGCATTTTGACCTCATCTTCAGTCACTCTCAAACTACTCTAACAAAAAAGAAAAGGATCAGCATAATTCTGCAATAATAGTTTAAGATAGTTGTGGGGTTTAGGGGAAGGGAGAGGGTTTTTTATTCAATGTACTGTATTGGGATGCTGGTAGCTATTTAGCCAGTGTTCGGTATAGAACTATATGTATATGTATGTATATTTATTATTTTCATATAATTTGCAAGACAGAGATCAGTAATGAACTATCAATGTGAAATAAGACACTCTCCTTGTACTTGAATCAAAACTGCAATTCCAAGCCGTGTGGTAGTGGCACACATCTTTAATCCCAGCACTCTGGAGGCAGAGGCAGGCAGATCTCTATGAGTTCGAGGCCAGCCTGGTCTACAAAGTGAGTTCCAGGATAGCCAGGACTGTTATACAGTGAAAACCTGTCTCAAAAAACCAAACAAACCCTGCAATTCCAGCTGAGGTGTACTTTGGAGCTCACCAGAACATTGTCAGGGAGCTCTGGGATGAGACATCAAGTTGCTTGGTTACTGTGTTTCACCCTTGAAACAGAAATGTATTATGGTGGAACTCTATGGTGGCACAGCCAGTCATTTCCAACTCCTGGACTCAAGCTCCCTCCAGGGAGGAGTCCCTGTGGACACTGAGTAAATGCATTTGCAAAGGCTGGATGTGCTCAGATCCAAACAGAAGGCTTCAAGGCTTCGCTCTTCAAGTACACTCAGGCCCACTTCACAAGGCTGCCCCTTCACTGCCCTCGGTCCCCTCTGCCCATGAGGGCAAAGACAACAGTGGCAAGCCATCACCAAGCTGTGTTTCAAAACAGGCTGCCTAAGTTGAATAAGCCACATTGCAAGGTGACCAAGCTATCCCTATACTGTATTCTTTTTACTTTATTTTATATATTTTTTACTTTGGGGGCTTTTTTTTGAGGCAGGGTATCTCTACATAGGACTAGCTATCATGGAACTCACTCGTAGACTAGGCTGGCCTCAAACTCACAGAGATCCTTCTGCCTCTGCCTCCCTAGTGAGGGGCTGGAAGGTGTGCACCACCACGCCCAGCTCTATCCTGAATTCTTATAAAATAAAACCCAGGCCGTGAGCTACTGGTGCCAGTGGTTCAGGGAAAAGGTTTCCATTTCCTTCTGCCTCCTTAGGAAAGGATCATTCGGAGAATCTTGGCCTTGCTGCTTCGAGTCCTCTGTCTTTCTCCTGCTCATTTCTGAAGATAGCTTATTAAAAGTCTACACTTCTTCCCTCATCCTGTAAATAAAGCTCAACAAAAACTTGTACTTAACATGGAGACAGATTCTTAATGCCGCTGTGTTTCTGTAGTATCGTTAGCCACCTTACACCCGTGGTTTTATATTTAAGAAGCCAGAAACTGTGCCAAAGATTGCAGGGAGGTGAACGAGAGCTCAAGGTTGTCCACCTGCACCTGAAAGCTACAAGAAATGGACACTGAATTACCGACTAAACGTCACAGTGACCAATGACTGAAATCTGAAGTACAAATATCAGTATTCTTTATAGGAAGTAAATCGAAATGAAGTTGAATGAATACTTTATTTAGAAATGAATGGTTCTGTCCCCCTTATCAGGTGGCTCTCATTAGGGACACTAGAGTTTGGTAGAGCTGTTCACAAATTCCTTGTAGCCAGCCACTGAACGCCCTGTGCTGTTAACCGTGAAAAAGGACATGTTCCATTTCCTTCTCAATAAACATTTCTCCCACTCTTTGCCCCCTTATCTTCCTGCCTCTTATCTATTTTTTTATCTTATTTACCTGGGTAGGTGTGGAAAGGTGAAATGCAGGGCTAGTGTAAGAAACTCTATGATTATTGGCTTTAAAACCAGAGATGATTGGTTTGAAAAGTCTTTATCACCCTGAGAATGAGAGGTCAGGACTTGAGGAAAACATACTGATCCTTCATGTTTACCAGTGAGGATTACAAGGCTGAAATACAGGCTCATTATGGACAGTTGAGCTCATATTTTGTGGCTGAAATGAAAATAGAATTTTGCTAGAAATTGCTATCATGGAAGGCAGTCATATCTCAAATAGTGTGATGATTTGGTTCACTGAAGGGCCAATCCTACCCTCTGAGATAGGACTACCAATTACAAGTGGCAGGATTTGAACTGCCCTCGAATAGGATGGCACGCTCCTACCTGAGCACCCCACTTATCAGCAAGTTCTGTAGAAGAGGACTCATTTGTGTGGTAGATATCAAAGGAACAGACAGTTTCCTGGGCCCCACTGAAGAAGGGCAGCATGCAAATGCCAGTTGCTTTCTAGCCACAGGAATACAGGACAGAGTCTTGATTGCAATGTGGGGGTGGGGACATTCCCAATAACACAGCCCCTTAGAACAAAGTTTGGAACAGCTGGTGCAGTCGAGCAGAGGCCCAGTACATGAGCTTAGCCTTCTCACAAAAGAGAGTGTCATTACCAATACCAATGGAGGACTTTGATTTTTTGTAAGCTTTCTGGGTTATTAAAAACCCATCCTTGTTTTTAGGTCACCATGGGAAATAGTGTGACTTACAGATCAGGAGAGGGGAGCAGAAGCCATAATAGCTTTGCAGGTGATTAAGAACCTTCCCTCTGTGGCAGGAGGGAAGGGGCTCTGCACAGCCTTGGCAGAGCACTGATGATGAGATGTGCATCTGCACTGATATTCTACAGTTAGTAATTGCTCAACAAGAAACCACAAAAGACACACAACTGGTGGGTGTTGAGGGATATTTGTACATTATATGAAGATGTATTGCTGTGATTGATTTAATAAAGAGCTGAATGGCCAATAGCTAGGTAGGAGGTACAGGCGGGACTTCCTGATAGAGAGAGGAAGTAGGAGGAGATAGTCTAGGCACACAGGAGATGACAGGAGACATGGATAGGAAACAGGAGGTACAAGATGGAAGAGAGGTAATGCCATGATAGAACATAGATTAATATAAATGGGTAAATTTGAGTTATGAGAGGTAGTGAGACAAGCCTAAGCTATAGGCCAAGCTTTCATAATTAAGAAGAAGTCTCCAAGCTTTCATAATTAAGAAGTCTCTGTTGTTATTTGTGAGGTAGCTGGTGGGACAGAAAAAGGACTTGTTACAGGTGGGCACGCAACTCCAATACCCTCTTACCTTAGTGATCTTTTCCAGTAACCCAAGACACCTGCCCCCTCCAAAAAATAAATAAATAAAGCTGGCACAAAAGGTTAAGACACTTTCCCAAGGTCACATAAGGGACAGAGGTGGCAGCATGTGATTCACTTTAATTCAAATCTCAGGTGACCCAAACATTTCAAGACATTTAAGAATCATTGTAGAGATCTGCTTTACAGCACAATGCCTGTAATTAAAAATATTGCATTGCAATACTTACAATTTTGCTAAGGGTTTTGAGCATAGGAGAAGGGAAGGAAGGAGGGAGGAAGGGGAGGAGGGAGGGAAGCTTGCTTTGGAGGTGGTGACAGGGATGATACTGTACAGATGGTTATATGAAATTATACACATTAAATAGTTTATTGCATGACAATCATGCCTCAATAAAGCGATTTAAATACATTAATGAGATCTTGCATTGATCATGTGCTGGCACAGAGTTAAATATTATATATATATATATATACATATATATATAAAATCGTATTTGTTCTTTTTAACACTCCTATTGCCCTGTTTTCCAGATGAGGAAATTGGCCTACCAAGTTACTTGCCCAAGGTCACTCAGCTAGGACATACACATGATTCCAAATCTTTTCCTGATTAGCCAGTTAGTCACAGGGCTTCAAGATGCCGGCAAAGCCAAGGCGAGGTTCAGAAGAGCATCCAGTTTCTTCTTTCAAAGTTATTTGTGCTTTCTCACATCACTTAATTTGCTCCAACCAAATTTACTTATTCAAATTCTCCATCCCCATTGTTCCCATTCTGGCTATGGGTAATTAATGTATCTATGACCCCCCCTTTCACCTAATGGGTTGGCCTCCCCTCCTTATGACTGATTTGATATCATTAATACCATATCCTTCCACCCAAATCTCCTTTATGTCCTTCAATCAAAGCCCAATTTTTCCAGAAGAGCTATCTGTTACAAAATTAGAGGCACGCAGGCAGATACCAGAACAGAAGCTGGAGTCCAGTTTTGCTCTTCCTTTTCCTCCACACTTTTTAAGCTGTTCATCAGTCTTCCCTTTGCCTTTGTTTCCTCCCTCTGGCTAAAGTCTTAATCCTCTGCAGTCTGCCTTCCACCCACACAGCTCACCTAACCTCCAAAGTAACCAGTGCCCTGTTAGCAAAATCCAAACAGGCACCTCCCCAGTCATCAGCCTCCAGTCTTCTGCAATACTCATCAACTTTGATTAGCCTATGACCATCCAGCTCGCTGTCCCTCCCCTCCGCGTTTCCTGACACTTTCCTAAGCTACCCTCCTTCTGGTTTTTACTCATGATCTCAGCTTCTGCCAAATGCACGGGGGCCGTGAATACTGAGGGATGGGTGAACAAGCTCTGCATCGTTCTGGTGTCTCTCCGTGCCATTCCACCAGAAAGCCATCCATTACCACAACTATCACTCTACACCGATGATTACCAAACTATATGGCCACACAATGTAAGTGGCTGTCGCCTGCCCTGGCCTCACAGCCAAACTTCAGATCCCATTTCCAGCCTCTACTGGGCTTTTAAACTGAACTTACTCCACACCAACCTCAGAACCTTTTCCAGAAGTCTCTCCTGAACTGAGTAGTATTTCCAGAACACAACCATCTCCCCCCTCCGCAGGTTCCCCCCCCCTCCCCCCGTTGTCTTCGGGTGGCAATGGTTCTTCCTGCCTTTGAATCCAACGGATCTGAGTTGTACATGTTTACAGAGGTTAGTGCAATCATTTGAGGCCCTCTTCTGTGGGCTTCAATGGGGAACCCCTGAGGGGACCATGTTGATTCTGAAGAGGCTGCCCAGGATTTTGCCCTTTAGACATGACTAGTAGAACCTGAAAATCCTCTACAGCATATTTACGACAATGAATGAATGAAATGAAATGAATGAATGAATGAAACCTTCACAATGAGAATGAAATTCAAAAGATTAAAAAAAAAAAAAGGCCAGGCCTCCAGTGCATGTGAACCCATTCTGCCTCTCAGTACCCCACACCAAGTATTCTGAGTATTCTAGCCACCCTGTTACAAAGAGACTATAAAAGAAAAAGAAAAGAGTCCTTTGCCAAAAAACTTTATTTGACCTTCTAGTCGCCAAGTTCATCTTGCCTCACAGCTCACGAAGAACACAGAGTTAGAAAATGAAGGAGCCTGTGTCCTGAGATCGATCTACAAGGAGATTATTCTCCTGGCCAATGCTTCGCTCTTATTACTTCTGCTGCACTTGCCTTACAGCCCAGCCAAGGCCACCAGCCCCACCGCCTCCTTGGAGGATCTGGATCCTGGCCCCCACCACACACCCATAGACTTTGAAACGGCACTTAGATGGGATGGCTGCCTCTTGATTTCCTCCCACCCCCAAGCTTCACCAGCCACTTCCAAACTCCAAGCAGCTCATTAGAAAGTACTTGACTCTCTTACCCCTAAACCTTAGCGTCCATGGCACAAAGTCTAAAGCCTTTAGGGC
Organism: Peromyscus aztecus; assembly: GCA_902168405.1. Lineage (NCBI taxonomy): Eukaryota > Metazoa > Chordata > Mammalia > Rodentia > Cricetidae > Peromyscus > Peromyscus aztecus. Next base: position 6,813 of record CABHPQ010170954.1, read on the forward strand.
TTATATCTAAGACACTTTAGAAGATGCCCCCAGGGGACAATTCCTCCTCCTTACACAGGCCATTGTCTTCTTCAAAGGCTTTACTTCTCCTAAATTTCTTTCTGACTTGTCCAATGTTTCTTACCTCCTGGAACACAGAGAAATAACAATATTTTGTCACATGATTAGATATTGCCTTTTACAAAGTTAATATGAGACCTGGCTAAAAAATAATGAAAGTGAGTTCTACAAGCCTCACCTAAATCAGTATCATTATTTTACACCACTAAGCACAGCCATGGAGTCTTCTGTTGTTTTACATTTCTATTTGGAGAATCTAAACATGTTATGGGAGGCTGGAGGGGGCATTTGGTGGTCTATCTCTCTTCAGTTCCTAGCCACCATTATTTCAAACCTCCTGTGGTTGACGGTCACAAATCCATCCCAGAGTCTTAGCTTGCAACACTTTCTGAGAACCACACTTAGGACATCTTGTCCCCTAGTAAGGATAGAAACTCCAATAGGGACAGGCCATATCTTGCACCTAATGTGACCTCCCCCTCCCCAGGGTTGAGTACTGTACTGAGCACAGAGTAGGAACCTACTGACACTTAGTGAAAAGTGGGATCGCCACAAGGCTGTAGAAGGGGGTCGGTTGTCAGGGCTCGGACACGGCATGACTCAGTGCACAAAGGATGCCATCATATGCCTGAGTTGAACTTCCCTTATGCAGAGCCAGATGATCTCACATGACGAGTTTCCACCATGAGTCAAGCACTTCCACCAATAGCACCTACCGCTTACATTCTGTTCCTGGAAGTCATCCCACTAAAACAGGTGTGATGTTTATCTCAGATCAGAACACTGATCTGAGTGTCAGTTCCTGAAGGAAAAGGAACAGGAGGCTTATTTTGAAGGGGGGAGGGGAGGAGAACTTCCTAAAAATGCTATTTACAAACACAACATTTCAAGGACAGGAAATAGCAGAAAGCCCTCTTGTTGACACAAGAGGTGGCTAACCTCATCCTTAAGACTGTCAGGAGACCTGAGTTACCCTGTCACTCTGGGATAGATGACGATCAAGCCCTCAGGTACAATCTCCGGGAATTGGGATCAATAAGGTTCATGCGACAACCAACCAAGAAGTCACAGAAACCAACAGATAAACCGTGTGGTTTGGAAATAAGACAGACCAGAGTTTGAAAACTGGCTCTGACATTTGGTTTTCTGAGCCTTGATGTCCTTAGCAAGAAAATGGGAGGAAATGATGCTTTCCTTAAATGAGTCTAAGAGATGGAAATAATAATGGTAATACTTGATGGGTTCTGCTTTTGTGCTGGGCACTGATTTAACATGCTTTTTAAATGAGTCATCTGCATTTCAACTTTCTGAGGCAGATAGTATCACAACCTCCATTTTAAATGCTTAATAAATGTTTAACTGAGGCATGAAGAGGTTGTATTATTTGGCTTTAAAACCAGGGGTTCAATCTTTACACCTAGGTTGATATGTGCTGGATACGGGCCCATGGCAAGAGATGCTAAGCAAAGGGATTAGTGGATGAGAGCAGATACGGGCAATGCAAAGGGGAGAACCTTCATCTGTGTTTATGGCTTCAGGTCCCACACACCCACCACCACCCCAAGGAGGATAATGAGGTCTCCAAAAAACATGGTCTCCAAATTATCCTGAAGTTGTCCTTTTCCTGGCCTCTTCTTATGGAAGAACAAAAGACAAATTATCCTCCACATCCACCCAGGCTACTCAGGACATACAACGACATACCTGCCTGGTTTAAAAACATTCCCAAACAATCCCAACCAAAGGCCTAAAAACCACCCACCCATATACCTCACAGATCAGTGTTCAACTCTCTCACCTTCCAGCAAACTCTCTACATTGCCAGGTCTCCCTTCTATCTCTTCAAATGCAGTGCTGGCCTTAGAACTCATGGCCTTGAGCTTATTAGGCAGGTACTCTGCCACTGAGCCATACCCCCAGTCTCCCTTTTCTTGGTTTGAAAGTCCTAATCTAGGTGTGACTTGGGGCCAACAAGCTCCAGAATCCTGATCACTAATGCTGGGCCATCCATGGGAACCCCTCAATGTTGTCATTTCAGAGTTCTTGGTATTGTCAAGATGATGACAAGACACCACCCCACCCCACCTCACACATACACACACACACACACACACACACACACACACACTCACACACACACACAACTCCTCAGTCATGTAAAGCAAACCTGGCACCATGTATGTTGTGTGGTCTTGTGGCTGGCACAGCCTTAACAAGAAGGCAAAGCTGTGTGGTGACCACAAAGCTACAGACTGTAACTGTGCCCCAGCAGGGGATCCTTGTGTATAGGTAAGGACGGGTGCTATTTGACTATGAGCTGCAGGGCATTTTAAAAATAAAGACAAGGGATAGGGAGATGGTGTTAGGTCTCAAACCTGGGACAATGGGTTGAAGTGCCTATTTAACATATCAAAGTGGACCTGGCCACTAGGTTCTCCCAGTATCCCTCAGTTCCCAGCTGTAACAGGGATTGGCTGGCATTACCCCATTCCCTACCCTAAACTTCTCAAACCCAGGGACTGAGCTACCCTTCCCCCAACTGCCCTCCCTATATAATCCAACCATTTTGATTACCTGGTCCTTTTGGTCTCCACTTTACCTTCCTGAGGTCTGGCTCTCTCCTCTCCCTTTTCCGCACATGGCCCAGCTCACATTCACTTTGGACTCTCCTAGATGTCTCTGCCTCGGCTATCCTCTCCCTTTTATCTACAGTAAACTTTCTCTTCCACCGTACCTAAGAACAGTCATGTCTTTCCTTTCTTATTTTTTTACATCAGATGACTCAGAGGGGTAATCATGCTTATTTACAAGCATGAGTACCTGAGTGCAAATCCTCAGCACCCATCAAAATGCTTTGCTTTGGGTTCAATGAAAGACACTGTCTCAAGACAATAAGGTAGAAAGCAATAGAGGAAGACATTTGATGTCCTGCTCTGACTTCTGAGTGAGCACTCACACATGTGCAGAATGGCACACTCATATGCATGCACCATGTCATACACGTCACACATAGATAAGAACATCAAGTAGGGTATTATCCCTGGAATAGTGGTGCTTGGGAGGCTGAGGCAGAAGGATCGTGAGTTCATGACCATCCTATGTGAACTGGGATACTCTGCTTCAAACAACTAAGAGCAGGGGATGTGGTAGAGTACTTGCCTACTAAGAGCAGGCCCTATGGTCAGTCCCCAGAACTGTTAGAAAAGTAGGGACTTACAGAGATGTTCTTGGAGCACTCTAAAAGTAGAGAATCACAAAGAGGGAATCTCTGGGACTGGAACCACTCACTCTGTGAAGAGGTTCTGTCAAGGCATCCATCCTAAAAAAGGACCTATTTGGCATACATGTGAACTCATTTGGGCCCAATTCCTTACTTCTGAAGGTAAAACCAAGCATAGGTTCTTCCTTCTGATAAAGTCACTTTACCACCATAATGTGGGACCTCCAGGCCCAGTGTGGAAGGAAGAAGGGTCCATACCAAGAGAGCAGAAGTCCCGATTCTTTTCATTGTCAGCAGGACAAAGGAGAAAGAAGAGAAGGTCCCTACAAGACCTGAAAACCTGCAAGTGGTATTGGAATGGGTCCCCTAATCAAGGAGGAGAAGGGTCCCATCTGGCAGTGCTAGCAGATTTGTGGGTCACAGCATGGACTGAAGGCATGTCCTCTCTGGGTCACAGCAAGTACCTTAAAGGAGCCTGGTTTGGGGTATGGACACATTGAGAAGGGTCCCCAACATCCAGGGACTAAGCTGATCTCACACGGGTAACTCGTCAAGCTTCTCAAGCTAGCACCTAAAACCATTTTAGGTCAGATATCATCTTTCGGGCTCTCCTTTTTATCTCTGTTATAATTCAAAGCCTACAGGCTTCATCCAGTCTGGTGAGCAGAGAGAAATGGTGTCGCGGTATAGAGGTTATTCTCAGAAGGCCCAGGTTCAACACAGGATGCTGTCTCAGGAGCTTATACAAACCCAAACACCATGAACTGCACTTGTAAAATATAGTCCTGGGTTTGTCAGATCTGCAGCTGTGAAAGTCAAGGAAGGAATTATAAACCAAAACATGACAGGAATTCTTTTTTCATTATGTTTAATGTTCTAGTCAATCTTCTATTGCTGTGAAGAGACACCATGACCAAGGCAACTCTTATAAAAGAAAGCATTTAATTGGGGGCTTGTTTATAATTTCAGGGGTTTAGTCCACTGTCATCAGGGTGGGAGCATCAACACACAATGAGCTGGAGCAGTGGCTGAGAGCTACAACCTGATTCACAGGCTAAGAGAGACAGACACTGGGCTCGGCATGGGCTTTTGAAACCTCAAAGCCCATCCCCAGTGACATGCTTCCTCCAACAAGGCCACACCTCTTAATCTTCCTAATCATTTCAAATAGTGCCATTCCCTGGTGATTAAGCATGTAATATATGAGCCTATAGGGGCCATTTTTATTCAAACCACCACAATGATACAGTTCTCCCCATAGCAAACCAAACCCCACCATCACAAAATGATCTGTGCTATCATAGACTCCAAAAGCAAGATACCTGAATTCCAATCCTTGCCTCTATAGGGCTCCTCAAAGCTTAAATAGTTCCTTGAAAAATAAAAAATTAAAATAATTTAAACAATAAAATTATCAGATCAGAAAATAAGAAAGGGGCATAATTTGTTGAGAAAAACAAAAGGGGGGACTTCATATAAAAATGAGCATTTATACTCTTATTAAATTAAGAAATCATGATTGCACTTCCCTTCCCCCAAAAAAAGAACACCAGATGTGGTGATATATTGTGTACCCCAATATGTTGTGTAACCTAATAAATTTATCTAGGGATCAGAAGACAGAGCCAGCCACTAGATTATACATAGAGGCAAGACAGTGGTGGCATACACCCTTAATCCTATCACTCAGGAGGCAGAGATTGTCTGGGTCTCTGTGAGTTCAAGGCCACACTGGAAATAGAGCCAGGCATGGTAGCACACACCTTTAATCCCAGCACTTGAGATATCATGCCTTTGCTACCAAGTATTTGGGAAGCACACACGCCTTTAATCCCAGCACTAGGAAGGAAGGAAGATGGCAGGGCACAGAAAGGTATATAAGGCCATAAACAGGAAGTCTCTCTGGAAGCTGAGGAGTTGATAAGGTAAGGTTGGCTGTGGCTTGTTCTGTTTCTCTGATCTTTCAGCTTTTACCCCAATATCTGGCTCTGGATTTTTTATTAATAAGACCATTTACCAATTTGTGTTACAACCAGAGGCAGAGATGGCTGAGCAGTTAAGAGCACTTGATGTCTCTGCAGAGGACCCAAGTTTGATTCCTAGCTCTCATCTTTAGCAGCTCACAACTGCCAGTAACTCCAGTCCCAGGGGGATCAGACACCTGTGACCACAGCAGGCACCTGCACTCACGTGCTCACAGCCACATATAGACACACAATTAGGAAAAATAAGTGTTTTTTCAAATCAATACTGAATGTGCTGACATATATTTTAACAACTGAAGTTAGATGCAAACTCATTAGGGCTGACTTGTATCATGCAGGTGGCCCTCTTCTGAGAACTAGCCTGAGACCTTATCGTGACACAGTTTTAGTTTTAGTAGCTTCTATTTCTGATGACTACTTAGAATTCACATCAAAATAACAAACTGACCTGTTACAGAGAGACACTGTGGCCATTTAAAAGGACACATAGACTTCCAAAGGTGGAATGCACCCTTACTTGGCTGACATTCTGAGAGAAGGATAAATGAGTTTTGTTTCAGGAGAATCTTTTTTTGTTTGCTTTAATATTTATTTATTCCTAATTTACCTTTGAAAACCAATTTCTTATGGCAAAAAGAAAAACATAACCAAGCCCAGCTCCCACATGTCTTAACTAAAAGGTTTTTAATGTACTTTTGGGGATGGTAGGACAAGACTCCATAAACTAGGTATAGCTTATAAAGAAAAGAAAGTTGTTTCTCACAGTTCTAGAGGCCAAGATGTCCAAGGTCAAGGTGCTAGCCAATTTGGAATCTGGTAAAGCCTTTGCTTTGGTTCACCTCACTGTGTGTGTCCTTGTGTGTTAGGAGGGGTAATGTTCCGTGGCCTATTTTACAGCCTCATCCATGGGGCTCTACCCTCGACTCCTGCAAAGCTCCATTTCCTAATGGTATCACCTTTTGAGTTAGGAGTTCAAGGGGACCCGAGCATTCAGACTACAGCAGATGAGGTAGAAGAGGATGCAAAAGTAGTAAGAGGGAAAAAGGAAGACAGCATGCCTACAGCCCCCTTCCAGCTTCTTCTTCTGTAGATGTAACCATCTTTTTTAAATAAGAAACAGAGCCAAATGCAGAATTAAAAGCCCAAGAGGTCAGAGTAATAGCTAAGAGCTAAAAACCCTTTCTTACCCTTCACTGCCGTTGCTGTCTTTCCCCTCAGCAAGAGACCTACTTCCTGTGTATCTGTCGTTTTATTGACTTTCTGTTCTGTCTTCTCATTGGTTGTAAACCCAACCACATGACCTCCTCGTCACTGCCTGTCTATACAGGCCTCCAGGTCTTCTATGGTTGGTATTGAGATTAAAGGCGTGTGTCTCCATGCTGGCTGTATCCTTGAACACACAGAGATCTGCCTGTCATGTGATCGGGACTAAGGGCGTGTGCTACCACTGCCAGACTTCTGCTATGGCTTGCTATTAGCTCTGACCCCCAGGCAACTTTATTTATTAACATACAAATAAAATCACATTTCAGTACAAATAAAATATCACCATATTCCTCTTCCTGTTCCCCCAGACTGCCTAAGCATTTCATAAGGGCTCCTACAGATAAACTCAAAGTCTGGTTGGGTGGCACGCTCCGTGGAATCTATTTACTTAAAGCAGTTCTCTTAGGAAAATGCTTGTGGAACATTTTGTTTCTGATCTGTATTTATTAAGAATTGTTGGGCCGGATGGTGGTGGCGCACGCCTTTAATCCCAGCACTCGGGAGGCAGAGCCAGGCGGATCTCTGTGAGTTCGAGGCCAGCCTGGGCTACCAAGTGAGTTCCAGGAAAGGCACAAAGCTACACAGAGAAACCCTGTCTCGAAAAAAAAAAAAAAAAAAAAGAATTGTTGGGAGGAGGCGAAAGGGAGAGGGGATGGTTTAAACTACAGAAATTAGCTCCTCTCGAAAATTCATCTTAGAAAGTTAAGCTTTAAAATGAGACCTGAACTCTTTAGATGTTAATATTCTTTTTCTCAGCTTTAAGGGACCTGATGCCATTTAAGCCTAACACACAAAAAAGTGAAACACAAAAGTCAGATTTATTACAAAGAGACAATCAGGTTGCTGGTCTTTTCCCAGTTAATTTATCCGGTTGTTTCCCTAAATATCCAACTCCCTGGCTCATGTAAGACATTTTTGTTACAATTTTTTATATATTTTTGTAATGTCTTTCTCTGTCCTGCCAGCCAGCTCCAAATAATGACACGGAGACTCATTATTAATTACCAAAGTTCAGTTCAGTTTATAGCTTAGGCTTTTTTTTTTTCTTTTTGGTTTTTCGAGACAGGTTTCTCTGTGTAGTTTTGGTTCCTGTCCTGGATCTCGCTCTGTAGACCAGGCTGGCCTTGAACTCACAGAGATCCACCTGGCTCTGCCTCCTGAGTGCTATGTTTTACCATGTGGTTTTTTTACCTTTCATTTTGTATGTCTGAATCCCTCCATGTCTCATTGGCATCTCCCTGCACCTTGATTATCTCCTCCAACTTCCTCTCTGCCCGGAAGTCCTGCCTATACCTCCATCTAGCTATTGGTCGTTCAACTCTTTTTTTTAAAACCAATCACAGTAATGTTTTCACATGCTGTACAAATATACCACAATATATTTTTACACAGTATACAAATATCCCGCAACATATTTCGTTACAATTTTTAAAAATGCTTCCCAAATGGAAAAGCCCCTGACACACTTCTATTATGTTTCCTATTTTTCATGCTCAAAACAAACACAAATTCTCCACGTGACAAGTATAAATGAGAGCCCCAAACAGAATTTAATCAACAATTCTTACCTTGGGCACAAAAGACTGAGTATAAGGTTTGATTTAATGGGGGCTAGGCACCAGTAACTCAACCCAGACCACAAAGAATGCTGTTCACTTCTCCAAGGATGTGTCAATGTCTCAATGACTGAGGCCTTCATCCTTCTTCAGGTTTCATTCATGTTCCCCTGTGAAATTTAAAGATCACATCTACATGTGGTATTGTAATTGACACGGCCAAGGAGAAAAACATGAACTATCCTAACCTCAGATCCAGCTCAGCCTTGGAATTGCCTGTTCTCTGAGCCCCTTCCCCAACATCCCTGGTTCAGAATAAGGCAAAGCATTTGACCTCTTTGTATGATGGCACTCAGAGCATCTACCTCCCAGTGCTATGTGTGGAGTTAATGAAGTTCTTGGTTCATGGCAAATGTGCCCAGACTTACTGGATGTTATTAAGTGGGAGTGTTAAAGACATTCCAATCTGCTGTTCTGTAGAACAATTGTTGTGCATGAAAGGGTGTCAAGTTTGGAACTGGGTGATGGGGTGGGTCTTCTGAATTCCCCGTTCTCACAAAACTCAAGTCTACTTAGAGATCTCAGTCTAAAAGTGCATATAATATCCTAACAAGCAAATTCCAGTAGCATTCCCACCACTGGGCGCCACTGGGATTAAACTGGTGTGGAATAATAGAGCATGGGCTCTAGGTTCTCAGAGCTCCTCCAATGATCCTAAGGCTCTTGAGGCCTGGAGGCCTGAGAATTTGCTGACCACCTGTGTGGTCTGTTGGATGCTGACAGGGGCTTCCAGGATGAAGACAGATCGTGTGTCATTATCCATTACATCAGTCCCCCACAAGCCACCAAATGACAAGTCCCTCAGATGCTGGTGCCCAAATCTAGATGGCAAAGCTGACAGAAGGAGCTTGGGCTTTGCCAGATGAGGGTGCTTTACTTTCAGCTGCAGTGGTAACAGGTGTAAAGGATCCTCTTAGGACAGGAGAGACTAAAACCTATGGCCACTACTGTCCCAGGAGCTGGGGCTACAGCCTATGCCCAGATCAGAAACCAGCACTTTAAACCAGCAATTTAACTTTTCTCTTCGCTTGTTGTTATTCTTGAGTTTTACAAAAAGCAGGAGACTACAATTTCCCATGTCTAAGGAAATTCTGACAGTTCTTTGACTACCATCTACTTAGAAGCCTGACAGTAAGGCTGGTTCCTGCTCTCTCCCCCTGAGGGTTAGCTCCAGATAAAATCTTGGAGCTTATGGGGAGACTGTAAGCATTCAGTGGGCTAGAGCTGGTGTATGTGGTCAGCACCCCTCACCTAATGAGGGCCTAACACTGCCTGGGGGACTGGGACCATCAAAGACAGCCTTTGGAGCCCACTCCCATATAGGATTCTCAGTCATGACACTAGACACAGGCATCAGCTCACTAAAGGCCAGAGCATAGGAATAATCATCTCTTCAAGAGAACTTGGGGTACCTGTGGTGTTTGGAGGGTTTATGGGATTTTCCTATTTGTTCAGGGGGGCTGTGTTCATTTGGTAGGAAATTCTATCATTTTCAAGTATGCCAGAGATATTCCACCTATACCCCAAGTCCCATGTCCTGACACATCAGAATAATGATACATCAATGTCTTATACTTCCTCTACCCACCTTCTCCCCATTCCACATCTACCAGGACAGACAATGGAACTCCGTTTGGGATTCAAAATTTCTTGATATTTTTGTGACTAAGGGTCTTTTTCATTTTTTTTCTGGGAAGCTGAGACCACAAGGAAGCCAGGACAGGGAAGGTAGACCACAGTGAAGCTGATGTGGAGCCTCAGAGGAGCTAGGTTGGGGTCTGTCAATGGAGTCCTTGGGAAAGTAGAGCAGGGACACATAGTGGAGATCGAGGATGCTCTGCTGTGTGTCAAGGAGTCCCCCACTCTGGAATCTGTCTTCCTAAACCTCAGGGGTAGCTCCAGTCTTCTCTCACAAGTCCTTGACCTTGCTTTTCCCCAGGTCTACTGGGTCACTCATAATAAATGCCCAGGTACCTTCAGAGTCGCCTAGTCCATCTTGTTTGGATTTGTTTCTTTCAACCTGGAGACCCTTCCCTACTTCTGTCTTTGGGGATCCTTGACTTACTAGGGATCCAGGTTCAAAAAGTAACATTAATCAAAGGAAGAAAGGCCAATTCTGGGAAAGGCCTATGAGCATCTTTCAAACCTTGTGTGGGGACTCCTGTTAGTAAAGCAACCCATTTCCCAAGACAGAATTGGCAGTGGGGGTGGGCATCTATCTTCTTTCTTCCTAGCCCCTCACATCAGTGACCAGATATCAGCTTTGTGAAACTTGATTTTACCCACATAAAAACTTAATGTAATTTGGCATTTGGTAACTGTGTGCGCTATGTTCTGTGTGACAGCCTAATGAAGGCATCGAGACTCTTGCAATGAGAGATTAAGTTCCCTAGAATCCACTCTTTAATCTACCAAGCAGAACGTTCTAAAGGAAAGTCTACGGAATGGGCAATTATCAAGATGTCCTCCTTCCTTTGTGCTGAAGGCAGAGAGTCCTGCCAGCCCCTCGGGCAAGGTTGACGCATAAATGACCCTCAAGGCAGACTTTCAGGTGCCTGACTAGGGAAGTCTAGCAGGTCATCCCATTCTCCTTCATTGCTTAAAAAGGCCTGCTCCTTTCTGATGACCATAAGATACGTCACGATTCCTCCTAGGGGGAAACATTCAAAGGCAGCCCCCGTCCCCACGCTGCCTGGGTGCCAAAGGGCTGCCATTACAGACACACCTACTCCTTGGCATTCTTTTGTCATACTCTAGCTTTGGAAAGGTAACAGAATATGGCAATTCAGGGCATGGTCTCTGAGGTCTACTGTGCTAAGGAGTCCCATCAATCATCGTCTTGGCTCTGCCACTGACTAGCCACATCACTTTGAGCAAGGTATCTGACCTCTCTGTACCCCAGTCTCCCTATCTTAAAAATACAACTTAGCAGAAGCACCCTTCTCCTGGAGTTGTAAGAACTAGACATTAGTTCACTTAGTTCGTGGGATGTACTTGGCCAGCTCTTGACCCTATGTAGGGGATACGAAGGAAAAGTGAAGAGCTGTCTGCATCATGGCAGAACCCAAGTTCCCCAGCCTCACTGCCATCCACAGAAACCCAGCTTACATCTGTCCACAGGCAAGCATGCCACTTTTGAAGACAACACAATTATTATTTGGGGCATGGATTAAGGAGGAAAACTAAGAAATGATGGCCTGCCACTCTATGGCCAAATACCTCACCACACATCAGCATTCTAGACCCACCTCAGCACCTCCTTCAGCGTTCACATAGAAGCACACTTGCTAGTGACCACTCTGGAGGGTCAGCAGATGTAAGGACAGTAGGAGGGTGAGTGTGGGAAGGCGGGGCCTTGCTCAGGACCCCAGCCCATCATACTACACTTCTAGCCAGAATCTCAGGCAACCTCACCCATTACTCCGAGACTGGCTGCAGAATCTACAGCTAGTCCTCTTGAGACCTAACTATCTGAGCTTTCTTACATGACCTCACAGAGATACTGTCGCTCCCTAAACAGCAAGAAGTAATTCTAAGAAAACAATGCCCCCTCTCCCAAAGGTTTCATTTTTCTCTGGGTTATGGATAATGGCTACAGGGTTGGGGGTGGAACAATAAAAATTAGACTATTATCCTTAAGAAAAGAAAAAGGGGAATGGATAGGTATAGGATATTAAGGTAGATTATTGTATATACTAGTAAACTAATTTAGTAAAATATCAGCCTTAGATAATTTGCACACTTATGGATTCTTGTAAACTATTTTATATTCCTATTTAAGGTAATTTGTATATTAATACAAATATAAAACTATATTTGTTATATTGTACATATATGTCTACTCCTATTTGAAATATCTTGTATAGTGATACATAAAATTATATTTTTTATATTTCTACCTCTGTTTAAGATATTTTGTATATTGATACATATTCAGGATTGTTGTCATATTGCATATTGCACTATACATTTCTACCTCTGTTTAGGACATTTTATGTATTGTCACAATTTTGAGGTCATTGTCCTTTTATGATACATTTGTTTACAGACTGTTTACCTTGTTTTAGTGAAGCCTTAGTCCTTAGGTTATTTCGGTAGATAAATAAGACTTACAGTTTTATAGTCACCCATGCTTGTCATTTCTATATTTATGTTAGTTAGTTCTCTAGATTTACAGATACATAGGTCAGATGGATAGGTAATCTTCAAACACTTCATAGACCTAGAGAATATGACATTTAAATAACTTAGATTCTGTTGATGTGAGACACATTGCTCCTGGCAGCACCAATCTGATTCCAAGAGAATGTTGGGCTTCTGAGACATTTCCATTTGGAAGTTTATCTTCTTCTCGATGCATAATGGTCTGCTGGGCAAAGAACTGCCCTTGCCTCAACTGCTGATAGCACGAATGCTGTCCTTTCTGGATGAGCCGGACACAAGGAAAAGTAACTACTGAACTCTGCCAAGACAGGGTAAGATGATCTTTCAAAATTTCTGCTTCTGACAATGGTCTGTCAGATATTCTAGGCCTGTAGCTAAATTGGATGCCCCAATGATACTGAGAAACTTTAGGTAACTGTCCAGTCTGCCAGCTGTCTCTGTCTATTCTTGAAAGATTTTCAAAAATTGCTTGCATGCATTTCCCATTTCTCAGGTATTATTATATTCCTTCTCAGGTCTTTGATGGGGTTGAAGACTAATAGTTACAGTTACAATCTTCTCATATCATAGTTAGAACATATTAAGTACTAGATTCAGATTCTTCAGGATAGGACAGCTTTTGGAATAATCTCTGTAACACTCCATTTACCTATGTTCTGGACATGTCTAGATTTTAGTATATGTCTCTTATTTGATGTTGTTCTTATTGGTTGTAGTTTCATTTTGTTTAGGTCATTACCCTTTATTTCTCCTGGAAAATACTTAATAATCATTCCTATTGTATATAGTTTTGTGTTAGGTTAGAACTTTCTTATTTAGACAAAAGGGGGAGACAGAGACGTAATGGGTAGCTGTTCTAGCTATGACCTTGAAGTACTGCCCCTAGTGAGGTAACAGGTAACTGTTACACCTGCCTATGACCTTGAAGTACACACCCCTGGGGCATGGCTGCTTGGGACTCTTAAGACCTGGGATGCATGTACAAGGCTCTCTCTTCACTCCCTCGTGGTTTTGGATGCTGGGACAGACCAGGCAGATCTCAGGCAGAAAAACAGTGTGGGACCGTGCCTCACCTTTCCAGGATTGTGCGACAAATTCCTCTATTCTGTCTTGTGCATTTTCTTTCCCAAATAAATTCCTTTGCCCTTAAAGCAGACTCTGTGATTTCTCCCATTAGGGTTTCCTTGTACTGAGCTAAATGCTGGGTTTCTGTTTTGGTCTGGTATAAAAGACCGATTTTTAAACAGTAGTAATACATTGTTTGTACTTCGGAAAGAAACAGGCAGGGTACTAAAGGGTTTGTGTCAGAAGAGCAGGGAGAATCAATGGAGAGTCACAGACTTAAGGATGAACTGAAGGTACTCCATTTGCGTCAGGAAACAGTAGTCCAGGTGGCATGCAGGGGGCCCAAGGCAGGTGAAAAGAAGCTCAAGTGTCCTCTACATAAGAGGGAGGGAGGTGTGGGACAAGGGGATGTGACAACTGGCGCGGCCCCTGCTATCCGTGTTCCACTGAGGGAGGGGCAGATTCGGGGAGGGGCATTGGGGAGTTCTCAGAGCTCCTCCCCACCTCCTCCACATTTCCTAGCTACTTTGGTGACAGTGGGAGACAGACGGGAACTGTTTTTAGCAAACCACAATAACAAACAGTACTTAAGCTGCTTACTTACATGAGATAGTGGTTAAAAATATCTCTGTTCACGCAGTGGGTGTTTCTTCAGGGGGTAGCTTGGTCTTTCATTGATATACTTTGTTTCAGAGATGAAATTTTCCTACAATAAAACACACCCAGCAATGACATTACCCAGGACGTAATAAAGATTGGTAGCACCTAGACACGTGACCTTTGGTGTGAAGAGGTCCGTGTATCCCCTATGTGTCATGCAAATGGGGTCTAGTGTGTGTGTGTGTGTGTGTGTGTGTGTGTGTGTGTGTGTGTGTGTGTGTGGTTCCTTCCCCTTTCTCCATCTTAAGGAGATTTGTTTCCTTTAGGTTGGGAAATAAGATTAAGCCAGAGCTCTTCAGAGAGGAAGAAAAGAAACTGACTACTCCCATGGGTACCATGACCAATACCCACTTACAAATGAATATCATCCTGCCAGCCTGGTATAAGCTAGACTGTGTGGCATGATCAGCTCCAGAAACTGAGGGCCCTTTGGACACTTCACTGGAATGCCTTTAAATTCAGGTCAAGATCACCAAGCTGTGTGTCTGCAGGAAACATCAAGTACCCTCCCTAAGCTCACAGAAAACATCAAACAGCCAAAAACACCTTATTAAACTACTGAAGCCATTTCTTCCAGATTGTGGCCCGACATGGGCCCCCACATAAATGTTTTCCTTCTCTGTGTTGGGACTGCTGTGAACGGAGGGTGAGAGCATGCCTGGTCCATTGGACCGCTCCCAGGACCTCTGCCTGATGAATGCTGTGCCAAATGAACTGCTCACATTAACCTCCTCCGTCCTTTCCTCTGGAAACCTGCCCTGACTCCTGGCCACACAGTCAGGCTCAGAATGCCATGTTCTCTCCTGGGCGAATGTTGCAATTTTACATTGTTTCTATGGTTACTTTACGAATGTCTGCTTTCCTCACTGGACTTCGAACTCCAATTCCCACATTTACCAGCAAGGATCTAGTTTCACCAGAACCCCTGACCTTTGGGTGAGCTCTGTGGGACGGCAGAAGGCTGCATACCCTCTCATGGATCTTCTTCCACGTGGACTGAGAACAAGGCTGGAACCTGCCCAACGGAATAAACGGAGTGGAGCATTATGCAGCAACTAAAAAGGATGCTGACTTAGAGTACTTAAAAATATGGGTTGAAACGTAACTACAAGCTAAAATGTCAGTGTGCAAAATGGTACACCTATGATTTTAATGCTGGCATCGAAACTCCACGTGAGGGATGTGGGAATACATTCCACCAACATGGTTAAAACGAGCCATTCTTCTTTGGACATTACTGGTTTTCAGGGAATTTGCTAATGAGAAAATCCAACTTTTACACCCCAAACTGTATTTTTAAAACTTAATCTCAATTGTTTTCTGCCACAGACTTTATTTTACATCTCATCTGGTTTAGGCCACTCAGAGCCCAAACTTAAGCACAAGCCAGATAATGTCTTCCTTCCAGCTCCTCACACATAGAACTTTCTCTCTTCCACAGATTGCTCTGTGTAGAACACAGCAGCCTTCCCACCCAAGTCCCTACTTTCATTGACTCCCTACTACTCTTCTGGGATGAACTCCATTGCTGATTTCTCAAGGAGTCCTTCCCGAGCTCCACCCCCACCCCCAGTCCCTAGTCAGCTGACCTGTATGTTATTCATTTCACAATGCTTCTGACAGTGGACACTGGCCCCATCTGGTTAATGTGTCCACTAGACTGAGACCCGGACCGAGACTCTGGTTAATATCTCATCCCAGACTTCAGTGTGGTGGCACATACCTGTAATCCTAGCCCTAAGGAGACTGAGGCAGAAGGAGCATGAGTTTGAGGGTAGCCTGGGCTATACAACAGAACCCTGTCTCAAAGAGACAAAAGTAAAACTCCTCTCAGGTCACAGTAGGTATTGAATACCACAGTGGGCTTTAAAGAGTATTGTTTGAGGGGCTGGAGTGAGGGGTGACTCAGTAGCTAAGAGCATTTGCTGCTCCTACTGAGGACCTAGGTTCACTTCCCAGCACCCACATCTTCTGCCTCACAACTACCTTTAACTCCAGTGCCAGGGGATCCACTTCTGGTCTCCATGGGAACATGCACACACATGATGCACAGATATACACTCAAGGCCACAAAATAAATCTTTAGAAAACATAACATTGTTTGAGTAGTGAATTCATTCATTCTGTGGTGAGTATCAAATCCTAAATTCTGAGGATCACTAAGCTAAAGGTGTACTCAGAAATTTGATGGTGAAAAGTGCAGATACTGTTTCCTTAAAATGTTCAAAGAATTTTAACAATTCAGGTAAAATCATCCTCTCTGGTAATGTGTGAGAAACACTAGGATGGCACAAGTATTTGAGATGTTAACAAGGGCTGCCGTCAAGAATATGTAGAGAACCATCCATTAGCAGACTATAGAAGGCGAGTGGTTGTTAGGACCACTATGTCGATGACCTGTCTGGAGTTCGTGCCCATTGATCTCCCATTACACCCTTCTCTGGAGCAAGAACTGAGGCCCAAGTAGAGCTGAGTCCACACATCTATTACCAACCCAGGAAAACAAGGGGCGCCAAAGGGCTGCACGCTCAATGCACTGCTGTGTTTCAGAAAACATCATTCATGTATTTCATATGTAATTTCTGCTCTCCCTAAGAATCTTATGAGAAATACACCAAGTCTTTAAAAATAGCCACCAGCTGGACACATAGACCTTAAAAATACTCTAGTTGCATGCAAGGACTAGAGCTGTATCATCCCAGCCTTCTCTGTAATTCTCACATACAAGAGAAGAGTGGGATTGTGTGGTGACAGCAGGCAACGTGCGGCAGACGGGGGAGATGGGAAGTGGGGGTCATCTCTCTTTCCTTTGGGACTACATTCTTCACTCTGGCATTCAAAAGGCTTTGTACATCTTCCACTAAAATCTTGGGCTTGAAATCCGACAATGAAGTCTACCATATGACCCAGCAATAGCACTGCTTGGCAGAGGCTCAAAGGACTTGGTATCCTACTCCACAGAAACATGCTTGGCAACGCTTATTTCTACCCTGTTTGCAATAGCTAGAAAATTGAAGCGACCTAAATACCCTTCAAGAGATGAAGGGATGGGGGAGATGTGCATGTACGCACTATGGAATGCTAGTCAGCCGTAAAGAAAAATGGAATCAGTGAGTGGGTGGAACTAGAAAAGATTATATTGAATGAGGTAACCTGGACCCAAACAAATGTCACATGTTCTCTCTTATTTGGGGCTAGACTCCCCAAATCTCCAGATGTGAGCACACAACATGAGTAACCACAGCAACCAGTAAATTATAAAGGCACTGTGGGAGGTGAGGGATTGAGAGAGGAATAGAATACAAGTGATTTGAAGGGGGAAAGAGAAAAATGAGAAGCGGGGGATAAATAACACCAAGGTTGTCTGATAAAGGCTCAAGGAATCATAAGATTTTATATTTACCTAAAATTATACATAATATATGTAAGTGTGTGTGTGTGTGTGTGTGTGTGTGTGTGTGTGTGTGTCTTAAATGAAGTTGTGCCACTTGGGTTTACAATGCTCCCTACAAGAACAATATACTAACAGTACCAGGCATGAGAAACCTCCTTTTGAGTGGTTGGTCAAGGTAGTCCAAATGACTCCTCAAACAACATAGGTTATTGATGCTGCCCCGGGATACCTCTCAACGGTTGATATTAAGACCCTATTGTTGAAGACCTTGAACACTTAGGACACAGGACTTGTATTATTTGAACTGGATCTAATCTGAAAGCATCCTCCCTGCATCTAGTTTACATAGTATCATAAAGTACTATGCAAGCTACCAAGGGAGGGAAGCAATTACTAGTCCTACCCAGCTGTAACACCTATGAACCCCACAATGACCAGCATAGCAAGATATCCATAAGGTGCAATAGTGGCTCTCCATGTTGGCAGCAACCAACAGCTGTTTCAGTGTCTACTCAAAAGGAAAGAAATCATGCCTAGTACTAGAAACCTAGCCAACTCCTGGGGCTAATGAGGTTATAAATTTTAGAAGAGAATCTACTATCACCACTTTGCTAGACCAGTGTAATTCTTTAACTTCATTCTAAATCTTAACCTTATAACCACAGATAAGTCTAGCTACCACCCCTTGTCAAAGAGGCTTCTCCTTACAGCAAATAGATAGCACTGCAGAAAACCACATCTGGACACGTTGAAAAGATCAATGGGTTGTGGGAAGCCCAGCCCCAGTGGATACATCTGTAGCGGAGCTCCTATATCTATGGCTCAGGGTCAATTAGGAAGAGGGTGGAAAGCTTGAAAGAGCCAGACTATGAGGAAGTCTGCTGTGTGGCTGCCTCTCCTAGAAACTGTTGTATAAACAGGATCTGGACAATGGCAAATATCAATAGACAGGTTAACATGAAAGGGGTAAAAATCTCACAGGGCCCCACCCTCAAACAAAAAACTATAGGCAACTGGTGACTGCTGAGAGAGGGGGAATTCACCTCTTCCAGGGATGAGCCCCAGGACTCAATACAATGTGGTCAGCCCTGAAACAATATGTGTGTGAAATATTTTATATATATATATATATATATATATATATATATATTATACACATCAGGCTATATCTATATATCTATCTGTGTGTGTGTGTGTGTGTGTGTGTGTGTGTGTAACAAAAAAAGAGAGGCTATCAACTTGAGAGTGGGGAGGATACAGAAGGGGTTGGATGGAGGAAAAGGAAAAGAGAAAGTGATGAATTACATTTAAAAATGTAAAGTGTTAATTTTTAAATTGGGCTGATTACAGAATGGGAGAAAATTTTTGCCAACAATACATCAAACAGGTGATTAACATCTAGAATACATAAAGAACTGCCAAAAAAGTATCATAAAGAAACAAAACCTGTGGTTAATAAATGGACTGGTAAACTGAATACAGTTCTCAACGAAACACAAATGGACAGTAAATAATTGAAAAAAGTGTTCAGCATCCTTAGCTATCAGGGAAATGCAAAAATCTGCTTTGAGAGCCCATCCTACCATTTCATAAGAATATATGATGCTGGCAAGGACAAGGGGAAGGAGGAGCTCCTCATTTACTGACAGTGAGAGCGTAAACTGACGCAGCCACTGTGGAAATCAGGGCAAAGTTTCTGAAAAATAAAAATTAAAGTAGAGCTACCATATGATCCTACGATCCCACTCCTGGACATGTATCAGGAGTTTTCTAAGTCAACATACCATAGAGATATCTGCACATCCACGTTCACTGCTGTGGTGTTCACAATAGCTAGGATATAGGATCAGCCTATATGCCCATCAACAGACAAATGGATAAAGTCAATGTGATAGTATTCACAATGGAATTTTATTCTACCATAAAGAAAACAAATGCTGACATCTGAAGGAAAATGGATGGAACTGGAAATCATTATGTCAAGCAAACAAAGTGAGATTCACAAAGACAAATACTATATGTTTTCTCTCGTGTAAATCATAAAACTAGAAAGGGAACTAACTACTACGTTGAAAAGTTTTATGTCAACTTGGCATAAGCTATAGTCAGCTGAGAGGAGGGAACTTCAATTAAGAAAATGGATCAGGCTGCAGGCATGCCTGTCAATCATTTTCTTAATTAGTGATCAATGGGGAAGGGCCCAGCCCGTTGTGGGTGGTGTCATCCCTGGGCTGGTGGTCCTGAGTTCTATAAAAAAAAAAAAAAAAGCAGGCTGAGCAAGTCATGGGGAGCAAGCCAGTGCGCAGCACTTCTCCATGGCGTCTGCATCAGCTCCTGCCTCCAGGTCCCTGCCTTGCTTGTGTTCCTGTCCTGACTAAGCCCTTTCCTCCCCAAGCTGCTCTGGTCATAGTGTTTTTCATCACAGCGATAAAACTAACTAGGACAGAAATCATGTAAGAAGAGACCCTGAGGTGGTAGATGCTGGGAGGAGGGTAATGGCGAACATGTGACCTGAGAGCAGGGAGGTTGTTGCAGGGTAAGGAAGGGAGTTAGGGGAGTGAGGGAAGGGTGGGAGTGTGGTATAAAAAGAACAAAATACATATGAAATGTCACAATGAGATCATTACTTTGTATATTATCTTGGGCCCCCTCATCCCTACATGCTGAGCATTGATGGCCTCCAGGGTGAAGCTAACAGAGTCTCAAGAGATGTTTCTTATGCACCCTTGTGAGGGGCTGGTATTGTCGGCCTCGCTGTCAAAGAGCACTCAGAGTGGAAAGAACAAGGTACTGTAGCCACCGAGGTGCCAGACAGCTGCCTTGGTGAACGGCTAAACTTGTCAAGGGGGCAATGGCATCTCCCCAAAGCATACAAAAGGCAAAGCCATAAACCTCCACACTGACTCCCACACTGACTCCCACACTGGCTTCCACACTGGCTTCCACACTGACTCCCACACTGACTCCCACACTG
>CABHPQ010170954.1:27616-52176 GCA_902168405.1 Peromyscus aztecus
GTCAGTTTCCATTCCCCCATCAGTGAAGGAAGGCCTTTTTCTCCCCACATGCCTGCCAGCATACATCGTCATATGAAAACAGCTTTCTTTTCTTTCTTTTTCTTTTTACAAGACAAGATTTCTTTGTGTAGGCCTGGCTGCCCTGGACAACTCTGTAGACCAGTCTGGCCTCAAACTCAGAGATCCACCTGCTTCTTCTGCCTCTTGAGGGCTAGGATTAAAGGTGTGCACCAACACTGCCTGGTGAAAACAGGTTTCTTTAAAAGATGGCATTTAAGGCCACTCCTCTAGTGGAAAACTAACTTTGCTTACCCAGGACTCAGGGCTTTCCCACAATACAGGACTTGGAAACTAGCCATAGGCCTACTGGATGACCTTTCTGTGGTCACAGTTCTTTGTCATTGTGGATCATGGCCTTTCTTACACAATTTGTAGTCCAGTTTGGTCCAAAGTCACCTGTTCAGAATGACTGGACACACTGAGTTTGCTGCCTCATCTGAGATGACTAAACGCTCTCTCGCCTTCCTTATGCTCCCTGCCCTGCCTCCATTGACCGAACATTCTGGAGCTCTCCTGTCTTTTAAATCTCAACTGCACTTCCACAATTATCCTCAGATTCTGGAGGCCTGGGACCTAATAGTTCCCCAAATTCATCTTCATTGTTAGCTGGAAGCTAACAATACCCCTGTCTTCTCACCTCCCATCTCTACCCTCCACTGACTCAATCATGAATCAGTCTTCTTCAGGGTCCACATGAAACATCACCTCCTCTACCAAACTGTAAGAGACATTTTCACTTTTTCTCCAAAAGTTCCCATAAAGGGCTGCCTTGTAGAAATCAGCGTGAGTGTGTGAGTGTGTGTGAGTGTGTGTGAGTGTGTGTGTGTGTGTGTGCATGTGTGCATGAGTGCATGAGTATGCACGTGTGTTTTTATTCTGTGCTATGTCACAAGTTGTCAGAGAACAGGAGAAATGTGTTACATGTTAGTCTCCATTCAGGACTTGGTAAACAGATTATCTATCTTAACACTTTCTCATGCACTCAACTCCAATCCCAGTTGATTGTTTGACTCTGTAAGCATGAGGCAATTCTTTCATCAGCCAAAACTGAGGATCAACTGGCCAGTTACACTCTGTGTGAAGCAACTGTGTTTTCTAGGGAAGGGAATGTCTAACTCTCATCACTAACAATGTAGAGAAAAGCCGACTGGCATGTCTTTCTTTCAAAGCTGCTTTCTGATTTTTTTTTTTCAGTGGCCTTTCCATGAAGTAAAGGTAACCAACCCCTTCTGCTGATTTGCTTGAGTGACAGTGTTCCCCAAAACATAGGGCTTTGGGTAACCCTGGCAGACTTAAGCAAATATAGACCCCTGCTTCACCTCTTTGGACAGAGTCTTGTTGTGGAATATTATTTTAAGATGTGCTACATTTGTTTATGCTGTGGAGCATTTGTTTAATGATGCAAAGATGTTTTGCATTCTTTTATCTTGCATTTATTTAACTCTGTGAAGCTGTGTTACTATGCCTGTCTAAAACACCTGATTGGTCTATTAAAGAGCTGAATGGCTGCCAGGCGGTGGTGGCGCACGCCTTTAATCCCAGCACTCGGGAGGCAGAGGCAGGTGGATCTCTGTGAGTTCGAGGCCAGTCTGGTCTACAAAGAGAGTTCCAGGAAAGGCGCAAAGCTACACGAGAAACCCTGTCTCAAAAAACCAAAGAGAGAGAGAGAGAGAGAGACAGAGACAGAGAGAGACAGAGAGAGAGCACGCTGGATGGCCAATGGCAAGGCAGGAGAAAGGACAAGCAGGGCTGGCAGGCAGAGAGGATAAATAGGAGGAGAGACCTGGGAGAAGGAGATTGAGAAGCATGAAAAGGAGAGAGGACATCAGGGGCAAGGCATCCAGCTACACAGCAAACCATGGAGTAAGAAGTAAAGAAAGGAACAGAGAATAGAGAAAGATTTCAGCCCAGAGGCAAAAGGGAGTTGGGATAATTTAAGAAAAGCTGGCTAGAAACAAGTCAAGGCTGGGCATTCATAAGAAAGAATAAGTTTCCGTGTATTTATTTGGGAGCTGGGTGGCCGCCCCCCCACCCACCCAAGAGCAAAGAGTAAAGAGAAAAAACAACAACAGAGTCTTAGGCAAATGTTTCTCACTATGTAAACAAACCAAGAAACTATGTCTATGCAAAAAAGATATGCACATTAATGATGTCTATTGTTGATTGGTGGGACATAGGTGATTTTCCCCAACTCCTTTTTGTTGGTGTATAGCTTCTAAAATGTCTAGTGAGCCCCTTTATATTGTAAAACTAAAACCTTCAGTTTTAAAATTTATGACAGAAAAAAATGGCTATGTGTACATGTGTGCATGCGTGCATTCATGTGTGTATGTACGTGTGTGCAGCAAAGGAAAATGTTGGGTGCCCCCTGTCACTCACCCTCTGCCTTATTCCCTTGAGACAGGTTCTCTCCCTGAAGCTCAAGCTCTGTCTTCAACCCAGCCATACCCAACTCTCCTCCAGCAGTGGGGCCACACCTGGCTTTCTGATGTGGGAGCTGGGATTCTGAACTCAGGCCTTCGCGCTCATGCAGCAAGTGTGCACTTTCACTCACTGGGTCATCTCCCGGACTGTTTTTCCATTGTTTGTGGTGATGGCTTGCTTGGGTTTTTCTTTCTGGCAGTACTGGGGATCGAACCTAGGGCCTCATGTGTGCTACATCACTAAACCTAAACCAGGCATCCTCAAACCCTTTCCCGAGGAAAGAGAAGAAGCTAACGGTGCTTTGTGCAGGTTTGAAAAGGGATAATCACATTCACCAGCTGAATATCCCAACAAAACAAACTGATGGGGCATGCAGGCTTTCTTCCTGACAGAGCACAGGACTCATCAGGCAAGGGAATGAGTACCAGCTGCTGACCTTTCTTGGAGAAGAGGCTGATCCAGAGGGCTGGTAGATCTGGAATGCTGGGGGGTGGAAACTGGAGTTTTCGGTTGGAAATCGGCATCCCCTTGGTGACAGGGTGAGGGTTTTCTGGACTTCCTTGGATCTAAAGGTGGCGGTGGCTGACTCCTTAAAACAATTCGCTCATCGGGCTCTCTGGTAACCTGAGTGAAAACATGAATTATTCTTCACTTGTAGTTTTGGTTTTGATTTGCCTAATATAGAACTAGGGGCCAGGCTAGGACAAGGAAGAGAAACTGAGGTAAGATAGCAGGGTATGTGGCCAGGAATCTCCCACAATTAAAAGAGTGGGCTGTGGTACAGAAGCCTCAGGAATATGGGCGAGGGAGACATGTCCAGAAGGCTCTGTGTTTGGCAGCATGAATAACAGAGTAAACTCACACGTAGAACTTTGATTTCTGAGGACACTGACTTTTTTTTGGTTCTGGGAAAGATCAAATTTTTAGACTAAGTGTGTCTGTCCTGTACATATGCAGTGCAGTATATACTTGATTTCCTTCACATACATCTCTGTTTGTAGCATACAAGTTGGAGCTTTCGGTGGGGCAAACTGGTCACGCTTGAGGTCGTGATCCCCACCTCACTGAATAAAGGTATCTGATTAGAGACAGGATACATGAGTGATAAAGTAATAACCGGCCTCTAGAAACCCTTCCTTGGTGACTGGCCACACAAATGAAAGAAGGGGAGCAAGGCAATGAACCCCAGAGGGAGGCAGACAGAGGGGCCTGAGCACCGCTCTGGATAAATCCCACCTAAGCTACGCCGCCCTAACACGAGCGGCACAACCAGGAACATAGTCTCCCCACCAACTGCACAGGGCTCAACATAGACACTGGAAATAGATCGTTTTACAGATGCTACTGCTAAAATTACCTTGATGTTTGGTGCAAGGCTGTCAAGAGAAGATGCTAGAAGAAAGAGAAACAGGCATGTGAGGAACTCCTTGTTACCAGTTAGCCATAAAACTGCTGATACATTCATCCCATAGAAGAACCAAGGTTTTAGACAATAAATAACTAATAAAGGAACTAAAATGCTGCCTTGTAAAATCCAAGGTCACAACTGAGTCTCCCTTGGGGCACTGCAAGTCTATTGGAACTCTCTGTCTTCCTGGGGTCCACAGTCAGGTTGTGTTTTCAGTGACAGCGCAGCTGGGAAGCGGGTGAGGGGACAAACATGCCACGGAGCAGAAGTTCAAGACCCTTACAGCCTTAAAGAGAATACATGTTTGCCCAGATGCCCAGAGCCTTGAAGAAGACAACGTGGATTTAATATAACGTTCCTGTGCTCTGCGGCAGGAGCCCTGGCTGGTTTCTGGAGATCTAGTGACATAGGAGCTCTGGAGTATACTTGTCTAAGGTGAACATGAATGTGAAATCGAGCCAATGAATATATAAGAACACAGAGAAACACAATGCATCCAAACCACAAATCATTGTCATTACCCTGAATGTCTACCAGAGCTAAGCAGATCTCATACTAGTGAGTGGCAAGGATGACTAGAAAGCATTAATTCCAAAACAAAACAAAATATTGCAGTACTAAAATTTAATTCCAAAAGTAATAAATATACATGGAGAACACTGAAATACAAGTGGCTTTTTTCCCTCGAGTTTAATGACGAAACATTCTCCGGACTCCTCATCCCCTTACACCACCAGATGCAATAAGGAAGAAAGGAGATTTTTAAAGTCTGACACCTTCCCTATCTGGGCACACTCATCTGTGTGTGCATAGTCCTGGGAAACCCACCACTACCACCACCCTAAGCTGGACAAGGAATCATCAATGCTAAGTCCCTGGCAGCTCCAGCTACAAAACCCTCCGGAGGCCTAGGAACTCTTTGGGCACTCGCCTTCGGTGAGGTTGGAACTGCATGGATATCTGTTCTGCTTTTGACCTCTTGTTTCTCATGGGGCAATCCACGGCCCAGTAGCACAAGGACCACCTGGAAGCTTGTGAGAAAAGGACCCAGGCCCCACCCCAGTGCTTTATCAAGACGTGTAGCTCAAGGAGAGCCCCAGCTGGCTCAGAGGTGCACAGAGTCTTGAGGCATGGTTTTATTCTCCCATAGATCTGGAGGTGGCCTAAGCATGGGGATGGCCCAAAAGAACCAGGGATTACAGCTTGGTGTACAACTTGCACTCACACCGTAACCTCGGGAAATTTCTTCCTCAACTCGCCAGGATCAAGAAACGGCAAAGACCAAGACAAGCGTGGTGTATGAGCGCCATCTGAGCCAAGCCAGCATCAAGCTCCACTGCCTTCCCAGGAAAGGAATTTTGCTGTTGCTTGCTTTCACTGTGACAGGGAAGGTGACGCTGCTTTTATGTGCTGTGCCAGTGATTTTTCAATTGCAGTGATTAAATTAAATGTCAGAGGTGATGAAGCACTTTCTCCTCCCAAGCCCACACTCTGTCCAGGGCAGCTATTATCAGTCACTCTGTCTGGCCTGAGTTATCACGAAACAGTCTGCAGCCCTTTAAAAGAACAAACCATTAAGCCGAACACAGAGAACTCCACTGTTTGGACATCACAAGTCTAGTCCCACCATGAGGTAACAGAAGGGACCATCACCAGCCCTGTTTAGACTTAGAACTCCAGGCAAGCTCTCACACATTTCAGTCCTGAGGCAAAACCCTCCCAGTAGCCCCTAACACCAACACTGTCAATCAGTAACATACAGTCCAGGAACCTCAAAGGGGGTGAGGGGTCCCTTCAGAACCTTTCATGAAACACCCAAATTAAAGCCTGCGTTCATAATTACACGATTTATTCCTCTCATTCTCATTCTTCCACATAGTAACAAAAGTCACCACAGCACATCATAACATTATTATTCTGACTTTTCCAATGGTATATTACATTTTACAATTATTCGCTTTCAATTTCTAGCATGCTAAATGAGGCTAGCCATCAACCATGTCAATCAAAGCCCTTTAAAGTCCTCAATATCATTTGCAAATGGAGCCTGAAATTGATAGCCCTGAAGAAGATGGCTGCATTAGCCTAACTGCTTCAGAGAGCTGGCTCCCTCCTCACAACATGGAATCTGGTCAGCCAGGGTCAAGGACACTTTCAGTCTCTTGCTCCTTTGCCCTCAGAAAAACGGCACAACAAACAACGTATTTGCTAACTGTCCGCGATGCCTTTGCAAGTTCACCCCAGGAGAAGCTGCTGTCTGCTTTGCCAGCCTAGCCATGGGCTGTAGCCACATGTGGTTAGTCACACCATCCAGCTCAGTCCCCTTCAAGTACTGAGGGAAACTGGAAAATAAACTGCTTCTTAGTTGCCTCTGCCCTATGGGAATGCCTCGGCTGGTGAGACCTTGAGAATCAGGTCCACAGTTTGCAATGTAACCTGTAGTTCCTCGGAGTGAAGGATGCTAAGTGGGATGCACTCATTAAGGGAATATTAGTAATGAGAAACTCAAGTACCTTTTCTCATTGGAAAAGCAAAGTCCAAAAACTTAGATTTTCTTCTGGACTTCTGTAAACGTGTCAAACTGTTTTCACCAAAGGGGTTTCCACTGTCCACCTGAAAGTGTAAGAAACATGTTAGACTCTACCTACAGTAGCTTGGATTACCTTCTCATTACCCATATTGCCTCCCCCCCCCCCCATTCAGAGAGAAGCTTGGAAAATAACCTAAATCACAGTCTCCAAATATGGTACGTTATATCCCACGAAGAAACCATTCACCATCTCCACTGAGGCTAGATCGGAGGGGGTGTGTTAAATGTGAGCATAGAGAGCTGAAGATAGAAAAAAGGACGGCACCAAGCTTCTGCCTCCTGAGTGCTGGGACTGACGGTGTGAGATTCCACATGTGGCTCAGAATCCTTTAGACTGCATAGAGTATGCCAAGCACAAGAGATTGACCATTCAGATTCCCTTCCACTCTACCATCCAGATTCTTTTAAAGCACAGCGGAGCCCAGCAGTGGTGGCACACACCTTTAATCCCAGCATCACTCCAGAGGCAGGCAGGTTGAGGTTCAAGGCCAACAGAACAGGTTGAGGTTCTTGGTCTACAGAACAAGATAGTCAGGGCTACACAGATTCGTCTCAAAAAACCAAACAACAAAGCCACAAAAACCCACAATAGCAGTAACCACTCTCTTCCTTAAAATGACAGACCATGTTTCCTAAGACAAATGGGTCAACATGATCTTCAGAAGCAGGTCAAAAGGCTTGAAAAAGAGATTCTTCTACAGCATAAATTTTGAAATAGACTGGAATTTTTATCTATTTTTTTTTTCAGTAAAGCGGGCTACAATGCTAGTTGTATGTCAAGAAATAGACTGATTGTGTTTCCTAATTTAAAACTTTTTAATGTGTCTGAGTGTTTTGTTTGCATGTATGTCCATGTACTACATGTGTGCTGGTGCCCACAGAGGCCGGAAGAGGGCATCAGATCCCCTGGAACTGGAGTTACAAACAGGAATTGCCGTGTGGGTGCTGGGAATTGAACCTGGGTCCTCTGGAAGAACAGCCAATGCTCTAAGCTGCTGAGCCACCTCTCCAGACAAAAGTTCTCTAAATGTTAATGCTTCCATCAAGGATGTCTCACATGTGATCCGAAAATCTGGCTAATCAAGTATGCAAGACAACGTACAAAAGAGCTTAGCATATAGTAAAAACTGTAATAATTTGTTAAACAATAGAAATGTACATTTTCACTCCCTAAAAAAGCTAACCATTTTTTTAAAAAGATTAATTACTCCACAGTGACAGGGACTGCATTTTATAAGCATGTGTATGGAACAGAATAAGTCACACTGTCCACAAGATATCAACCCTTCTACGGAACCACATTCAATGGCAGCTTGCTACATTTTTGCCAGGCATCTTTACCAAGACCAACAAAAAGAAAACAGCCGTTTAGCATTTCTGTGTCTATGAACAGTTCTTATCTGTAGATTAGCTAGTCGGTCTTTCCTAGCCAGAAAGCTCAATTCTAGCTACAAACAAACTACACACAACCATCTCAACAGCACCTTGACTGAGATTTACGCCACCTCACACCTCACATCAAATGCACGATCATAATTTCCTTAAGTGAAAATATCAACAATTTATCCATCACTAACATTCTGAAGAAAGTCACTAACTGGAATGTGTGGTAGAGCTCACAAAAAGTATGAAATAACAGAAAATGTTAGTTTGAATGTGTGTGTGTATATGTATGTATATATGTATATAATAATTACAGCTTCATGGAAAACATAAAGGCTATGAATACAAAAACTGAAGAAATTAATCAAATTAATGATTTGTGGCTGATGTGTGTGTGTGTAACTCAGTAGCTCAGATTTTCCTGGAACATGCTATGTAGCCCAGGCTAGCCTCAAACTCATGGTAATCCTCCTGCTTTAGCCTCCCAAGTGCTGGGATTGCAAGGGCACACCACTACACCTGACTTCAGATATTCTTTTTATTACACTGATGAGCCGATGTGTAAACTTATCTTGGATGTCTCTATCTTATAATAGAGTAATTAAAAACAAATTTTCAAGACAGCTCCGAGGACTACAGTGACTAACTGTGCCCAGTGCTTCTGGTGACGGAGATTCGATGGCTCTTTGAGTGAGGCCCATCATAGCTTTTTCCCCACCGACATCCTGTCCCCGCTCAGCATTTGGCTACTGAGCACCAATCTCATTGAGAAAGTGAAAACTGTTTCTATAAAGGGATGGAGCTTCAACTTTGAATTGATGCACCTTATCAGCCAGCCTTTGACTGACATCTTCAATGCCTGGCAGTTCACAGACTCCTCTGAGTAATGGTGAGTTATCGTCTACAGACGTCACACTCTATTAATAATGTTCAAAAATTAAAAATGGAGTGATTGACATCTACTGAGTAAATTCCCTCTGAGATGCCTTTATAGACATTTCCTAACAGTGACAGTGGAAAGTGAACATCATTTAATGACAGTTATTACTCATGTGGATCCCTCTCTAGTTACTATTGCCCACTTGTTTGCATGGCTCAACACTTCTTTTCCCACTCACGTCTGCATCCCACCGTAGCAAGTTACCCTGAAAAATCACTTTAAGCTCACATGTCTAACCACAAACGGAGGCTTTCTTTCTCCAGGGAGCCTGAAGCTTTTTCCAAGGTTCAGCTGAGTCGGCTGGTGCAGGTAGAGACGTCTGGGGGAAGATGGGGAGGTTACCCGGGACTGTGTGCCTTTGGGAAATCGGTCAGGACTTTTCTCCTTTGACTTTGTTTTTCTGTTATTTGTGGGAGCTCTTTGCCCACGTGATTTTGATAAAAGTCTTTGTAATTTACACTTCTCTTCCTGAAAGTGGAAAACAAACAGAAATTTGTTGTTTCGTTTTGTTAGGCCTTGAACATGCTTGGAAGGCACGCTGCCTGTGAGCTACACCTCCAGCCAAAAATATTCTTTTGATTGGAAAAAAAAAGTTGATAATTCAGTCAAGAATATAATATAATTAATTGAACATTTAAAAACTAAGATAGAAGACTGCCTCGGATTTATAGAACAAACCTTTAGAGAAAGGCATTTATTTACTTAATCTACCATTTAGTTGAACATAATTAGTATGTATAACTTACTAAAATCACATATTTTAAGTAATAACAGTGAGGTTTATTTGTATTAGGGCAAAGTTTGAGAACAGCAGATAGGCACAGGCATATTCCAAGCACAGGCAGATTATTGACACGGAGAAGCATAAATGGCATTTATAGGTGGTTCCAACCATTTCACTTCAAAGAATTTATTAAAAGTAATCAAGTATTGCTATGTGTGCAGCAATGGCAGCATTTCTAAAAGTTTCGGGAGGGTGTTGTTTTTTAGAGTCAGGGTTTGACCAGGTAGCCTAGGCTGCCATTCTGCAGTAGCAAGCTCCCCCCTCAGCATCCCAAGGGCTATGATTACAGATATGTGTCATCCCAACCAGCTTAAAATGGCTTTACAAATTAAAAACTAGCTGTCTCAGAGAATAAACAATCACCTTAGCTGAAATCCCACCTCAGCTCTATGACAGCAGGGACTCTGGGGGGGGGCCTGTTTGTTCCTCCAGCTGTTCTGTTTGGTGACGGGTCGGGGTGGGGGTGGGGCAGGGCTAATGGTCTCACTTTAGCACCATCACTTAACCGGTCACTCTGAATACATGGCAAACATACTCCAGCAGGACAAGCTGAACAAATGGTCTGAACACAGAAATCAAACCTAGCAAAAACTGTGCAGGTTACTGTCTGTCCAGTTTCCTTTAAACTCGGCAAACGGAGTTCAGGCTGGCAGTCTTTAAATGGGGTAAGGGGATGTCATTTCTGTCGTTGCCCTCTTAATGATACTTACAAAAAATCTGTTTTTATGTGGGAACACACATTCTCGGATGGCTGTCCTTGTAGAAAACTCTAGTTTGGGAGCAATGCCCTAAAAAATAAGGCAGCATAAAGAGAAGCAAATAAAATGACTGGAAACAATCCTTTACCCATCTCATCTTCACCAGAAATCCACTAAGAACCCAAATGTCCTTCTGTAGTCAGCATAATCAGGATACATTTTTTAAAAATACACAAAAGAAGAAGAGCTGAACACGTATATGATGTATATGCTATACTAAGTCATGGCCTAAGTCAACTTGGAATATACACTCATACTCCTAACACAACCCTGTGAAGTGGGTCCTAATAAAATTGCCATTTGGACATGAATGAGCTCAGACACTTTCAGTAGCCTGTCAGGCTGGCAGCCGCAGAGCTGGTTATTGGACCTAGGCATCTGGGTTCCAGTGTGCACGCTGTTAGCCACTCTATCTGAAACACAGGAACAGGAAAATGAGATTAGTGAGGAGGAGAGACAGGAAGAGGGTCTCCTTCCCTACCTACTTGCCTTGGAAAACTTGGCTTTCATCTATCAAACACTTACATTCATCAGGCCTATTCTCAAACTGTTTTAATAACTACTGTTTGGGTGTGATGTTTTATCATCTAAATGACTGTTGAGGTATAAAGTGAAGTAAAAACACAATGTATGCGAATACAAAAGAAAATCCCACCATCGTGGAGAAAAATCAATCTAATTGTTAATGAACTGATAAGACACAGTAAGCAGGTGAATGGTTTGCCTGACCTATACAGGCCATTCATTCTCGTTTTCTACAGTAGTAATAAAAACCAAGAAGAGTGAACTGAAATAAATCCAAGAGAATTAGCATCATGTTTGTGGCTAAGAGTATAAACCCTGAAGCACAAGAATTCCTGTTCTCTGAGCCTAAGGACATTTCTGCTTCACAACCTGTCCCCCTCCAGATGATGGGGAGGAACAGCAGTCCCTCTCCAGGACGGACAGAACAAGACAATCCATGCCGTGAGCTCCACACACACCTCATGCATCAGCTGCTCCTGGAGCTCTGGCAAGTGGTTCAATTTGGATTTGTGAAATATTTCAGAGGAATTGAACCACTCTATCTTTTTGTCTATTCATCAAGTTATTTGTAGAATCTGATAAACTCAATTACAAGAATTGATACTGATGCATGAAGGTATTTCAATGCATTTGAAAGCTTTTTCCTGATAATCATCTCCATTTATGAATCGATACAAATGCACCTTCATACAGGTTAGTCTTTCTATACATGCCCAGAACATTTAACATGTGAGTGACACTTGAGGAAAAATAAGTGTTTCTCCTTATTTTGGTTTTGAAGATGACTCTTATTTAACTGGGAATTTGAGGAAAACAAAGTGAATATGAGAGTTTCCTCAGGCTGGTTCCCATTAACTTTTCTTCCCTTTTAGATTCTGAAGGGCAACATGTCAATAACTTGAAGTAATGAAGGGCAACATGTCAATAACTTGAAGTAATAAAGGTGAGCACCTCACAGGTACCATGGACTTAAATGATACATGAAGGTGATGTTGTCAAAAGAAAAAAAGTGGTTTCAGGAATATTTGCCAGACCCTGAAAGATAACCAGGAGGAGGGCTTAAAGTTAAAGGTATTCGGAATTCTGAGTAGGACAACTTTTGATGAATGTTTGTGTTTGGAAAATCAGTCATCAGAAGCATTGAAGGGACAATTACACCCTCGGAAGAGAACTCTCAGCAGGGTGGGGACAGTAACACGTCACTACGTGATCAACAGCAATTCACAGGGCAGAGACAGAAAGCTTAAGTATTAATTATGCTTTTTATAATTCACAGACATGTGGCCCTTAAAGAGGAGGTCATCCAAAAGACATAAAAATCCACTTAAAAACAGTGGTTGTTTCAAAGACAGAAATCATAGACCATAATATCAGAATGAATGTCTTGAATTTGGGTTCATATAAATGCCTCCAAACAGGTTATCAGTTGCCTATCTGCTGCACCGTGCATGGGTCCTCAGTAATGTCGGCCTCTATCAGTTCCCCTCTGCTAAAGGGGAACTGCTCAATATCAGCCTTGGCTAATTTGTAAATTCCTAGGAAGGGAATAACTAAAAATGTAGAAGGCTGAAGGTATAAAACAAATGTGAGATAATATTATTGCTGTTATTACGCTATTTAGTGAAAACAGCTGTGACCAAACAGATCTTTCTGTTATTCTGCAAGAAGTTGAAAGAGGAACCTTTTAGGACATCATGTGACAGCTTAATATGGCAACGATATAGCTTAGTTAGATAATGAAACTTTCAGCTCGTAGATCAATAGTGGAAATGAGTATAGTTTGGTATCATGAGCTGGGCATCTGACCCTGGATGAAAACAGAACTGAGGTAACTAAGCAAGACAAAGCTACCTGCCTAAGATCAACCCTGTCAGGAATGAAATGCTCATGCCCCAAGAATTTCTCTCCCTGGAGGAGCCCAAGCGGGGAAGGTCACTCACTGGAAAACCTATCGCTGTCTTCATGAGCACCTCTCTATGCATGCCAAGGTGTGAGGATGTCAGCTTGGGCTCGGGGAACAGAAAGTCACGTGTGTTTTCTTCGTAGTAGGCCAGCTCTTCCCATACTAGAAGGACAGGAGAAAAGGCATAAGCAGATGTGTTCTGCACTCCTCAGGTTTGACAAAGGAGATGCTCAGAGGGCGTGCTGCTTGGCCTTATGTCAACCTGACACAATTCAGAGTCATCTGAGAGGAGGGAGCACCAACTGAGAAAATGCCTCCTTGAGACTGTGCTATAGGCAAGCCTGTGGGGCATTTTAAATTAGTGGTTGATGTGGGAAGGCCTACCCCATTGTGGGAGGTACCACTCCTGGACTGGTGGTCCTGGGTTCTGTAAAAAAGCAGGCTGAGAAAGCCAACAAGCATCACTCCTCCATGGCCTCTGCATCAGCTTCTGCCTCCAGGTTCCTGTCCTGTCCTGTGCCTTCAGGCACTTCCCTTTATGATGAATAATGATGTGGAAGTGTAAGCCAAATAAACCCTTTCTTCTGCAAGTTGCTTTAGTCATGGTGTTTCATCACAGCCACAGTAACCCTAACTAAGACCGATGGTGTCAGGCAGGGCACTTAAGGCAAACTAGACCTTTTGAACCTAGTATTTGTTACTCAAAAATAAATTCTTTTACTTTTATCTTGTGAATAATTTACCTCATGCATAGTCTTCTTGAAAAAAATGGAAGGTTACTACACAAAATTGAACAAAATAAAGTGAATCTATCCATCTGTCCATCCATCCATCTATCCATCCATCCATCCATCCATCCATCCTTTCCTTCACCAAATATTTACCAAAGACAAATTTTGAGCTAGACCTTGAAGGCAGATATGAATGAGGTAGACACAATC
Source organism: Peromyscus aztecus (assembly GCA_902168405.1). Lineage (NCBI taxonomy): Eukaryota > Metazoa > Chordata > Mammalia > Rodentia > Cricetidae > Peromyscus > Peromyscus aztecus. Next base: position 41,333 of record CABHPQ010170954.1, read on the forward strand.
CCGCTCACATAAAACTTATACTTTGAGTGGGCTCTGTATGTTTGGGTACAGGGTTGCCAATGGCCCAGAGAGCAACCATGCTCGAGGTCCTTGACAAGAATAATATCAACCCAGGGATGCTTAAGACATGTGTTAAGATTATTTATGAGGAGCCAGCAATGTTACAGTATCCTGTGGAGCTCAAGACATCTCCACATATTTTCTCTACCATGCATGACTTTCTAATGTCCTACTAGAGATTTCTTTAGGCTAAAAATAATTTAATAATTATCTGAGCCTGGAACCTAAAACTATGTTACAAAGAACTTTTTGTAAGATTTTACAATACATTGACTTTTCTAGAAGTATGGGTATTGCATAAATAAAAGAACAACTTTGCTTTTTTGTTGTTTGGATTTCTACTGAGAACTATTTGGCATTTTGAAAACCGTATCACATCTAAATACATTATTATTCCCAGCATTTACATTCTAAAATTCATCCTGTTTCATTATAAGCCACTTTCTTTTCTTCTCCCTCACACTGAAGCTGGATTATTACACCGATTTCTGCAGTGACCTGTCCAGGTTGGTTATGTTAACTATAAATCGTATTTCATTGCTGTGGTAGTTTGAAGTATTTGGCCTCCATAATCTCATAGGGAGTGGCACTATTAGGAAGTGTGGCTTTGTTGGAGTGGGTATGGCCTTGTTAGAGGAAGTGTGTCACTGTGAAGGTGGGCTTTGAGGTTTCTTATGCTCAAGATACCTCTCTGTGTCCGTTCATTTCCTGTTGCCTGCAAGATGTAGCAGTCTCAGCTCCAGCACCACCTCTGCCTGCATACCACCATGCTCCCTGCCATGATGATAACTGACTAAACCTCTGAAACTGTAAGTGAGCCCACTCAATTAAATGTTCTCTTTATAAGAGTTGTCGTGGTCATGGTGTCTCCTCACAGCAATAATAAACCCTAACTAAGACAACTGTGATAAAGGGTATATTAAAGAGAATGCTTGTTACCAAAAATGATCTTGGGTGTAACAGAACAGTCATCCATTGAGCTGATGGACAAGAAAGCTGCCATCCAAGCCAGCCTTGTAAGCACAGCAGGTGCTCCATCATCAGTTTGAACCGAGAGTGGCCCCTACCCAGAACACCAGCAGAAGTCACTATAGCTAATAAAATAGCTTTTCTGCCTAGTGGCTGTTTGGTTTCTTGTGAGGAGAATTTTGATGAGGGTAAATTTTAGGTTTAGTAGCTATAGAAGACAATAAATGACCTTCCATCAAGTGATAGGGTAGATTAGTTTCTTCTTCATACTTATTGCATTCAATATGAAAGTAAGGATCAACATACAGAGTGTGGTATTCTCTATTTTGGTTCTATGTCATTTCTCTCCACTCCTGCCTTAGCAGACAAGCTTCCATCTTGTGGACCGGACCACAGTGGACCGGCTGAGGCATCTTCCCTTCTCTACAAAGCACTTCTACAGCTTGAGCTGTGCTCCTCACATGGTTGAGATCCTGTTCTTTCAAGCTTCACTATGAAATCAACTTAAAATCTTCCATTAGCTTTGCATATCAGAATAAAACCCATGTACCACCCAGCGGGGTGGTGCACAGCTTTAATCCCAGCACTCCCGAGGCAGAGACACGTAGCTCTCTGTGAGTTCAAGACAGCCTGATCTACATAGCAAATTCCAGGACTACCAGGGTTACACCAAGGCCTGCTCTCAAAACAAAACAAAACACTAGTAAGATACAACCTGTTACCTTAATTGGCCTTCAAGGTTTTATGTAAATCAGGCTTCTAATCACTGCTGCTACTTCATTAATGACCCTTTTAGTAATGTCCTTTTGTCCCTGGAGCCATTCTTGCCATACCATAGACACATCAAAGTCACCTCTAGAGCTGTTTGGGTTTCTTTCTTTGTTTAGTTGGTTGCTTTTCTTGAGACAGGACCTTATGTAGTCCAGACAGGCCTTGAATTGTCTACACAACCAAAGATAGCCTTGAACTCCTCTACCTCCCAAGTGTGAGGATTACAGGCATGCGTCCCACACCCATCTCTCTGTTCTCTGCATTCCCCTTAACAGTCCTTCCCCAAGTCCTTGAATAGATGGCTCCCTCTTATCAAATGATATCTTTGATTTAAATGTCCTAGATACTGCTCCCAAACCTGTGGAAGAATGCCTGGCACAAAATGGAGACTCTGTAAACAATTCTTACCTCTACTCATGAAGAAATATAAATTAAAATGAGATAACTTAAGTTCCTACTTCTATCAGTCACTCAACAAAGCAATTACCCTTTTTGAAATTCAGTTTCCACAACTGTTAAAACAAGTTACAAAGACCAAATGTTCTCTAAAAATTTTTTAATTCTTGCTCTCCATTCATTCTTCAATGATTTCTTTACATTCACACATTCAAAAAACAGTCATTGAGAACTTACTGCACGCCAAGAGTGCTAGATAGGCCTATGGGTAAGCCTGTGTGCATTTTCTTGACTGATGATTGAAGTGAGAGGGCCCAGGTCACTGTAGACAGTGTCCTGGGCTGATGGTGGTGGGTGCTATAAGAAAGCAAGTTGAGTAAGCCATGAGGAATAAGCCAGTAAATAGGACTCTTTCATGGCCTCTGCATCAGTTCCTGCTTCCAGGTTCCTGCCTTGAGTTCCTATCCTGACTTCTCTGCATGATGGACAGTTACCTGGAAGTATAAAATAAAATAAACCATTTCCTCCCAAAATCACTTTTGACATGGTATTATCATAGCAACAGAAACCCGAACTAAGACATAGCCCCTTGGTCTACTGTGTAAAAACTGGCAAAAAAGAGTGTAAGTCATCATCTACCATCATCACGGTTGCTCCATGCAACCGTTCTAACAATGGCCCCACACTTTCTAGTCTATATTAACATCGGTGCATTCCTACATAAACATACATCCAAGACACATGCATATCACACTGTACACTAGGTTTTTCTTTTGTTCCCTTTCCTTTCATAGGTTTTTGGATCATTCTTGTCACTACATCCAAAAATTATAGCTATTAAATTATCATTCATATATTTGCCAAGAATTTAAATAAATAAAAACAAGAAGCCAGAGAAGTATAGACAAACTAATTCACTGTCTCTGGAATACCAAGAACAGACTTATGATGGTTAGCACTAATTACCAATTTTCAGAACCCAGAATTACCTAGAAAATAGGCCTCTGGGCATTTATGTGAAGAATTATTTTGATTTCCTTAATTGAGGTGGAAAGATCCATCCACTATGGATGGTTCCATTCCCTAGATGGGATGCTGGGCTATATAAGTAAAAAAAAAGGGGACTGAGCAACAGCATGAATAAGTTACCCCATCTTAGTCAAAGTTCCATTGCTGTGAAGAGACACCATGACAACAGCAACTCTTATAAAAGAAAGAATTGGGGCTTGCTTACATTTAGAGGCCTAGTCCATTATAGCGAGAAGCATGGGGTCATGTAGGTAGACATAGTATTGGAGAGGTAGCTAAGAGATCTACATCTCAGCAGGCAGCAGGAAAAGAGAGAGGCACTAGGCCTAGTTTGAGAATTTGAAACCTCAAAGCTCACCTTCAGTGACACTTCCTTGACCACACCTACCCCAACAAGGCCACAGCTCCTACTAGTGCCCCTCCCTATGGGCCCATGGGGGCCATTTTCATACAAATCACCACATACCCTTTGCTTCCTGACTGCAGATGCAATGTAACCAGTGCCACAAGCTCCGGCTGCTTTGACTTCCCCGCCATGATAGACTGCACCCTCAAACTATGAGCCTCCAGACAATCCCTTCCTTCCTTAGGTTGCTTTTGTCAGGATATTTTTATCACAGAAACATAAAAAGGAAGAAAGAACATTGATACCAGAAGTGGGGTTGTTATATCATAAACCTGATTACATGGTTCTTGAATATTTGAAACCAGTTTGTAGGATGAATGTAGAAGGGTTTGGAACTCTGGGCTAGAAAGTCCTCTGATAATATAAACATAGCCTAATGGACCATTATAAATGTGAAGCTATAAATGTGACAACTAAGTTCCAATGCAAATCCCAAGATACTGGAGAGGCCATGGATGCAGGACACCCACCGAGGGTCACGGTGGGCATGGAGTGGAATCAAACTAACAGAGAAGTTGTATGTGCTACAGGCTGCATATCTGGAAGGATGGGGCTACCCAAGCCCCTTGGAGCATAACGCATTTCATCATGTGCCCAGATGCTGGAACGTGGAGCTGCAGTGTTTGAAGTTTTCCCTGCTGGATTTTAGTCTCACTTTGATCATTTCTTCCCATACTCTGATGCTTCCACTTCTGAAATGGGAATGTTTATTTTGTGTCATTCTATGTTGGAAGTGTACAACTTGTTTTTTATTTTATAGGGACTTATCGTTAAGAGATTGCCTTGAGTCTCAGACATAGACTTTGGACTTCTAAAGTGTTGGAATTGTTAAAGGCAAAGGGAACTTCTGAAGATAGACTGTGTTGCATTATGAGATGGACTTGAGACGTTGGAGACAAGGGATGGAAGAGTATGATTCAAAGTGTTACATTGGAGTGGACCTGAAGAGAGTCAGCGGTTAAGATAGCTTCCTACTTTTCCAGAGGACTCCAGTTTAGTTCCCAGCACTCATGTTGGATGTCTCACAACTGCCTATAACTCCAGCTCAAGAGGATAAGACCATCTTCTAGCTGTCACAAGTACTCACATCCATAACACATATTTATACAGATACAGATATATACATAAATTAAAATGATAAAAGTTTTTAAAGTGATATGTTTGGAGGGCTGGAGATGTAGCTCAGTGGTTAAGAGCACTGGTTACTCTGCTCTTCTAGAGGTCCTGAGTTCAATTTCCTGCAACCACATGGTGGCTCTCAACCATCTCTAATGGGATCTGATGCTCTCTTCTGTTGTACAGGCATATTAGCAGATAAAGCACTCATGTACACAAAATACATAAACAAATAAACTTCGTTTTTAAAGTGACGTGTTTAGGCATCAAGTTGACTAGAGTGGAGTTGTGATGGTTAATCTTTATTGCCAACTTAATGAGACATGGAATTATATGGGAGCCTGGTATCTGGGCATGCCAGTGGGGTGTTATGTTGATTAGGTTAACTGAGGCAGTAAGAGTCATAGTCTGTGGTTGGCACCATTCTGTGAGCTGGAATCCTGGACTATGCAAAAAAAAGGAAGAAAGTTGAATACAAACACTTATTACTCTCTGCTTCTTGACTATAGATGCGATATGTCCAGCTGAGCCCGTGACTTCCCTTCAGTGATCCACTATAACCTTGAATTGTAAGCCCCAAGAAATCATCCCTTCATGGATTGCCTTTTTCAGAGATTTTATTACAACAGAAAAGTAAGTAAGATAAGACTGAAATGGGGTTAGAAAACTAATTAGAAGGTTATAAAGTATCTTAAAACCATCTCCCGAATTTGGTCATTTTTTTTCAGGAACCCAAATTGTAGCCAATATGGAAATGTCAGCACATAATGAGATGTTACAGAGCCTAGGCAATAAATAATGAGAGTGCTCAGACTGTCTAATCTTACAAGTCAAGTAAAGTGGTTGCAAGCACTCAGTGTTCTCAATTGGCTGATGACGTAGACAGTGACATCATCAGTGTGTCAGTGAACAACTTCTTCCCCAAAAGGAAATGAATAAGACTATAAGAAAAGAAAATTTTAGTAACAGCACGAGTTTGAAAACTGTCTTGCATTTCTAGAGGATAGCACAGTTAACACCATGCTTCCAGGTAGAGTAGCTCACTGGGTTCTCTTTGAGACTCAGAGTTTAACGTAGCTGTCATGATGCCACATGGCGAAGTAGGAATTCAAAGCCATGTCTTCAGGCCGTCTTCCTTACTCCCTTCTAGTGACCATTACTGACTGTGGTGGAAAACTGAGCTCTGACTCAGCACATAGGAGCCCAGGGAAGGGGGATTTTACAGTTATATTGACTATATATGACTTGCCAAAGAGAAGGTCTTAGCTTTGGAAGTTAATGAAAAGAAAGTGCCAAGCTCCCAGTCAAACAGTATTACACTGCCCCCCTGTGTCCATCATTGTTTGTGAACTGACAACCAGAGGCTGGTCTTCATCTACTGGGAGCAAAGTCACTGACTCTCTCTAGTCACTACAGTAAGCTACAAGCAGACCTGAGCATCACTACTGTATCCCTAACCTGATGCCCAAATGCCCTTTGACTGTGCGTCTAGAGACGCTGTGAAAACTATCACACAAGAATGCACTGTCTACAGCAGAACAAAGAGGTCATGGGTCGGCTAGTAAAAGAACTGGTCTCTGAGAACTCAAAAAGGGTCCACATGACCCTATAGGAGACTTTAAGCAAATTTCTTTTACCCAGTTAGCACCAAGGCCCACTGCTGCTGCCATATGCCGCGTTGAAGTAATAACTGATTAATAGGCACAGTGCCTGGCACGGAGTGAAACTGTTATTTTCAGTCATTCAAACTGAGTGCCACTAAAATCACAGTCTGCAATCTGAGGGCTGTGGACAGAAAGCGAGCAAGCACAATAAGGCTCCCAGTTTGCCTATGGTTAACTTGTGAGTCACAAACAGTGTGTATGATGTCAGCTCGAATATTCCCCCATCTTCATCTCTTCATTGTCAGGCCACTCTTCTCATCACCTCACACACAGATATGTGGTCACATGAAAGACCTGTAAATCCTAGCACTCAGCAGGGTGAGACAGGAGGATCATGGGTTCAAAGCCAGCATGGGCTTGACTAAAAAAAAAAAGCGATAATTTTTAACACATAAAATTCTAAGAAGTAAGTTATAAAATGTTTATATTCAATATATTTACACATAATATCTTATGTATAGGATAGACAATTGTATATAGGTGTGGTGTGTGTCACTTTGGAGTTAGGTATATATGCCAATACATTATATACTAAGTGCATTTTTTAAAAGTCTAAAAAAAAAAACAAACAGCAAATTGCCAATAAAGTATCTGTAAGGCATCATTAATGAATGGGATCTTTTTACTTTTAATCTATACAATCATGTGTTAGTTGAAATTTCTACATTGGGTGGGTTTTTTTAATTAGTACAGTTCACAGGGTTATATGCTTAAACATAAAATTGGGTCAAACAAGAAAAAAAAAACTTATGGAAAAAAACTCAATGGCCTGGTTTTAGCCTGTCCTTTTTTTTTTTTTTTTTTTTTTTTTATTAAAAAAAAAAAAAAGCCATTCAGTGAGAATTTCTGAATAGCAGGTAGGAGGCGTTGCTCTGTATTGTCTACTAAAACAAGTAATTCTTGAATGGATAGACTCATAATATTCAAATTTCTATCCCTAGATTCACATCATAATCTGTAGATTAACACTGTGTTATCTGAGTGTCTTGTATATCCCTAGGTTGACACCATAACATTCAGATGTTTATCCCTAGATTTACATAGTACCATTTGAATGTCCATCTATAAATTCACACCACAAATTCGAGAATTTATCTCTGGATTCACACTGTAGTATCTGAATGACTATACCTACATTCAGATTACATCTGTGTCCACATTCAGAGCACTTCTCCCTGCCCACACGCCATAATAGTTGAGCACCTATCTATAGATTCAGACCAAAATATTGGAGTACCTATCCCTAGTTCATACCATAATAATTGTCTGTCACTAGATTCACACTGCAATAATTTGAGGGTTTATCCCTATATTCTTTTTTTTTTTTTTCCAGAGCTGAGGACCGAACCCAGGACCTTGTGCTTGCTAGTATCCCTATATTCTTAGAGTGTACTGTTCTTATCTGTTTCCAAGGCTACCTATGATAAAGAACCAAGGAGCATGTGCCTAGCTCTACACCCTTTCTTGGGCCCCTTACCTGCCACAGGGATCCAATTACGGGTAGATCCACAACCTTCATAAAAAGCCTCTACTCAACCTTCCGCCCCCTTTTAGCTGAGACATCTTCCATACAGGTCACTGCTCTTTTCTCAGTAACTCTCAAGGAAAAAAAGAAAGTTCCCTTGAGAAAATATCAATGAACAATGACCAGAAGGAAAAAAAAAAAAAAAAATAAGGGAAAAATTTAAAGCTTTAAGAAGGAAACTTTAAATTTAGGATTATACATCAGATCTTTAAAAAAAAGGTCATAAAAATATGGTAAAACATATCTAAACTAATGTACAACTCAAAAGTAATAAATTCAAACAATAATGCCCAGTTTAGTTAAGATATGGGGAGCAGGCATGCTCTACTGAGAACCAGTTTGTCCCAGGCTCACAAGGCACAGTTCAGTCTGGGAATTCTACTCTGTAAATATACTAAGGGAGGAAAGAAAAAGAATTTTCATGGTTATGTGAAAGACAAAGAAAACATAAATGACAATTTAAGGATAATGATACCATGGAAATAGATAGCTACTGAAAAAAACAAGAGTTAACGACATTAACTCTGGTAACAAGGTAAAGGAAAGAAAAGCTCCCAAAATACTACATAATCACATTGCTCATGGTTTGTGAGGATACACAAGTAGCCAGTGATGAGAGTGCATGCTTGTAATCCCGGTTACTCAGGAGACTCAGGCAGGAAAGTTACGAGCTCAAGGCCAGCCTAAGTGATTCAATGAGACTTGGCCTCAAAATTAAAACCATTTTTTAAAAGACTAGGGATGTAGCTCAGTGGTACAGTGCTTACCTAACATGTATAAAGCCCTGGGTTCAGTCCTCAGAAACACACACACACACACACACACACACACACACACACACACGTAAATTAATGAAATTCTTTATACCTATCTTTGATAGATGATGGTATAGAGTATATCATTAAAAATGATTCAGTCATAAAGAAAACTGAAATCCTGTCCCCATTCCTTCAAATTGAAATTGCTAGTTTAGAAGTACGTTTATGGGCATATTACCTGGAGACACTAGCTGTATCAATTCAAACCTGGTTAGGAAGCCTAAAAAGAAAACAAAGAAAAAACATGAATTTTAATATGTCAGAAAATTTGCCTGTTTCTTAACATATGCTAAATTAAAACTACCATATCTCATTTATACTACTGATAACAACAAAATAACTGGTCCTCTATATTCACAGGTTCCCTATTTACAGATTCTATAACTGTCTTTTAACCAACTACAGACAGAAAACGTTTACAAAGTACTCACATCTGTGCACTAACATGTGTGCTCTTTTCTCTTTATTCTCTAAACAATGCAGAATAACAAACACCTTCATACAGCGTTTATAGTATATAATATAGAGATAATCCAAATTATGTGGGATACACAGACACGCACGCACACACACATACACACACACACACACACAGTGGTATGCACATGCTTGCACATGTATCATACACATATAATAATAACAATAACAACAGTTTTTAAATACCGGGAAAAATTATAGAAGAAACCTTCTAGAAGATGAAAAAAAAAACCATCCATGCACACATGGATTGACAGGATATTATGAAAATTACTATAACAAAATGTGATCTACAGATCAGCTCAATTGCCATCAAAATTTCAGGGACATTCTTTACAGAAATATTCAAATGGAAGCCACGCACCCAAGATAGCTGAAGCACATTAGAACTGAGCAGGAGAAGGAGAAAGGGCGACCCGCTCAGGGAAGTGAGGCACTGGTATGGGAGAGGGACAGAATGGTTCATGTCCTCTGGAGAGAGGCAGATCTGAAGAGGTGAAGGTGGTGAGGAGCAAGCTGAGGTGGGCAGCTTGCTTGCCACCTGGGGCCATGGTGATGTCCAGGCTTAGGCTGTTACCAAGGGCCATGTCTGGGTCTGTGGCCCTGCTGCAGCCATGGTTTGTAGCTCCTGTTACCACCAAAGGCCAGAAAAGATAGAGCTACACAGAGTTAGCCCCACCCTTCACTGGCTGCAACACTAGGGAGAACTGGCCCTGCCTCTCACCAGCTGCAGCACTCAGGAGAATGGGTCCTACACCTCTTCTGGGCAGCACAATAGAACTGACCCTGTTTGCAGGGGCATTGGTGACCTTGCCTTAAGGGCATGAAAGTGGGAAATCTGGTCCTGCCCCTCATCTGCCATACGGTGGTATAGGCAAGAGAGAGATACCCTTCCCCTCCTTGCCACCTGTGGCAGGTGGGAGAGCTGGTCCTGCCTCCCACCCTCCACCCCTCCACCCCCACCCCACCCTGCTTGACTTGGGCAACACAGGCCCTGGCAGTGTAGGTGTGGGTGAGTTGGCCTTGAGGGTATGAATGCAGGAGAACCGGTCCCATTCCCTGCTCCCTGCTGCATAGCTAGCTGGGGCAATGCTGGAGAGCTCACCCTGGTGGTGAAGATGGGGGAGAGCTGGTGGGCTGACCCTGCAACTACCCAGACCCAGAACCAGGGCAATGAGTTGACCCATCCCCATATCCACTCCATCTATGATCTGCTGGAGCACACAAAAGACCCAAAGCTGCAGGATCTCCATGACACAGGGCAACAATAGGAAATACAAGAGGAATCCCAGTGAGGGCCCAGTATCGATAGTGTAGCAGAAACCAGAGGTCTCCAACCAGACCAATGACTTTTTGCTATTAGGGACATGCAAAACAATTGTAAGAAAGCACTTCATACCCACAGGCTCCAACCAATCAAAATGACAACTAGAAACATGTATTGGCCAAAACAGGAGAAAAAGAATGAACCCTTGAAACACTGCTGGTTCATTGTAAAATGATTCAGCTGCTTTGGTAAGTAGTGCAGGAGGCTAAACAGTTACTAAATACACTGTAAGTTGCTATGTGATCCAGCAGTCCCACTTACATGAGTGTGTTTGTATATGTTTGCG
>CABHPQ010170955.1:0-37025 GCA_902168405.1 Peromyscus aztecus
CCCGCGGCGAAGATGCTGAAAGTCACGGTGCCCTCCTGTTCCTCGTCCTGCTCCTCGGTCACCGGCGGTGGCCCGGGGTCTGGGAACCTCGTTCCGGATTACTGGATCGACGGCTCCAACCGGGATGCTCTGAGCAATTTCTTCGAGGTGGAGTCAGAGCTGGGACGGTAAGACTAGGGGCGCTGGACCAGGCGGAGCGTGGAGGCGCGGGCTGGGGTTGGGAACGCCTGCAGCGTGCACGCTAGTTGTCCCTCTGGCTGCGACACCTCCCGAGGGTGAGGGTGTCGGACTAGCCTCCTCTGCCTTTAATCTCTCCCCTGCCTAGGCAGTGTCTGGGCAAGAGCTAAGTCTCTAGTACGTGGCAACCAGGCTCTCCCCAGAGCGCCTAGGCCGGTGCAGCTGCGAGCATCCGCCAGACTCTCCCGCCCTCCCAGCGTGGAACTGGCTGCCACTTGGGTGATATCTCTCACCGCACGTGGACTCTGCTTTCCTAATTAGTGTCTTTGCTCAGATTATAGTTTGTGAGAGCGACTTGTGTGTCTAGTTAGTTTTGGGTAGGGGGCTGCAGTGTGCCCCCTCTACATCGTGATGGAATTATTAAATTAGATTCTTCTTGCTTGCCCTCACCAAGCTCTCCAAAGCAAGTGGCACTAGAAATTTAACCTAAATACTAGCTTCCCTGCAGCGTGTGCTCAGGAGAAGGCGAGAATGAATCATTTAGGAGAGTTAAAGGCAGAGTAATGAAGTAGTGGGGCTTTAAAGAGGAAGCAGCTCATGAGGGCCAGGCAGGGGTAATTAGTGAGAAGAGGTCTGAGGCTCTTCTTTCATGTGCTGGAGTGGTTTATTTAAATCGTGTATGCAAAAAAGCCATCCCGTTGGGAAAGCAGATGCGCCCCCTCATGCCCTCTCTGAAGATCTAAACAGGTAGCAGTCTTACCTTGAGATGGGTTCCGTATGTTCTCAGATCTTTATCCACTGAAAATTATTTCCCTCTCCTGCCCCTCACTTCTTTTCTCTTGTCCATATGCCCGTAAGGAGACTTGTTTTCAGTACTGTTTAAGTGCAGAGCTTCCATCAGAGGAAATCTGAACACCATTTCAACTGTTGCCAAGTTGTAACTTTTTCCCCCCTGCAATTTAATTTTCATTCTTCCTTTGCTGGTAGTAGTTTATCTAACAGTTTTTTAATTTTAATTTTTTTGATGCTGTTAAGAGACGATGACACTGGATTCTGGGTGTTTGTACTTAGTGGGAAGGATTTGCTCCCTCTGAGTTGCCTTTACTGAGTACAAGTGGTGTGTAAAAAGGTAAAACTTTTGAAAGGCAATTCATTTATTTTTCTTACTGTTTAAAAATTCTCAAGCTATTTGAGCATTGAGGAATGCAAATGTCCACGTCCATTTTTGAGTCATATTTCTGGGTGTTCATCTGAAGGCAGTGGGAGACTGAAGTGAGATAGCAATTGATATTTTTTGGGGGGTTCAAGAAATCACACTTGTGTGATGTGCTGCAGCGTTGTGGTATAAACTTCTGATTAAAGAGATAATCTACTTAAAATCGGTGCTTTAGAAGTTGCTAGGTAGGGAGGAAGTGCCGGCTGCAGCTGAGGGGATGGCCCCACAGCCCATCTGAGCAACACCCCAGGAGCCCGTAACACATTCCCACTTACTAATGACACAAGTAAGCTTTGACATCACATCAAACACTCCGATTTGAAGTGGGAGAATTTATAGGGAAAAAAAAAAAACCCAAACAAACAAACTTCCAAGCGGACACATACATGTGATGGTGGATCTCACAGGGAAGCGGTTTTGCCTTGGCCCTACGGTTTGCGTTCCTTCGGGGTTATACTTATAAATGTACTATAAGCTGCTGAGACTTGCCCTGCCCGATCGTCTTTTTGTTACCCTACAATCACCAGACTCAAACATTTTAAGAAGAAAACCATAACCACTAAAAGTTGCACTTCCGGTCTCCTCTCCAGCAGCGGTGCCCAATGCCGGGTGTGTCCTCTGTAGATGGCAGTGTTGGTGAGCAGTGAGCTCACAGCATGTGGTTAAGATGGATAGATATTTTCACTTCATAATCTAAGTTATTTTTTTTCAATGAAATAAACCTAAAGCATGAGCCAACTGGTGTGCCAGCTGTAATTGTTAAGGAGCTCCAGAACTAGGAAGCCGCAGAACTTTTGTACACACTGAACCACAAAGATCTGTGTGCTCTTTGCACTAGTTATCAATTTGAGCTCACTTGAATTGATCTCAAGGTTTTTCTTTCCTTTTTGGGCCAAATCTGGGGCCAGAGGTGACCCCCAAAGCCAAAACACTTGATTCTGTCATGCTCAGTTGTCAGTATGATGCTCCGGCAGCAACATTCTAGTGCTGGGCGGGGCCACTGTGGTTAGTGTCACAGTGTAGACAGTCCCCTTTAGATGAACTGGAGATTTCTTTTTTCATCTCCTAAAAGTGTCTGTTACAGACTGGTGACTCCTGATTTCAAGAAAGTTAAAGTCAAGGCCACATGGACAATATACCCCAAGAGTGTGTCTGGAAAGTCAAGTGGAGTTAAATTCCTGAAGCTGTAAAAACCTGAAGCCCCTGGACCAGTGGTTCTCAACCTTCCTAATGCTTGTGACCCTTTGATACAGTTTGCCATGTTGTGCTGGCCCCCAGCCATAAATTTATTTTCATTGCTACTTCATAACTGCAGTTTTGCTACTATTATGAATTGTAATGTAAATATCTGATATGTGACCCCCCCATCCCCAAAAGGGACCATAGCCCACAGGTTGAGAACTACTGCCCTGGACAGTGCTTATCGAAGGCAGGCATTGACAGATGATCCATTTGTAGCCATCCAGCACAAGATGGCTGTTAAGAGATTAACTTTTTTTGGTGGTATGTGTAGGCCTAAGAACGAGTTATTTGAAAGTGTTAGGCAAACCAATTTTTCCCCCTAAAATCAAAATTGAAAATATTTTGGTATTTATAGAGCTTGTTAAGTTTACAAAAGTCACAATATATCAACAAAACTGAGCTAGCCATGATCCTATGCAGGGATCCACACCTAGAGAGCAGTTGGTCTTCTGCCCAGTGATTTGAGAGACTGGCATTCTAAAGGCTTTTCTAATGGATCAGAGAGCTTACCTCTGACTTATATTCCTCTCAGTGGTTTGGTGAATGGGAAGGCAAGACTTGGCTTGCCCTGCTCTGTGGTGAGGGTTTGGCCTTGTGGACCCAAACCCACATCCTGATTTCAATTGGGTCTATCTTTTGTTTAGACTTGTACCATATTGGAGGGATGCTTCTAATGAACTCAGCTTGTTCCCAAACATCCAAATCCAAATATTAGACCACTTGACTTAAAAAAAAAGTGTTAAATTATTCTGCATTTTTTCTATAGTTGCTTTAGGTTTGTGACCTTTAGGACCCCACCAGACTAAATTCTTTATTTTAAAAAAATGTGTTTATGTGACAACTCAGTTATCTGTCTGTCTGGCTTATCTAGTTGTATCTATTGTTGTTTAGGATACAAATCTATTTTAAATAGTGAGCTGTGCGGTCATTTGCGTAGAATAGAAACAATTTCACCAAATAATGCTTACTCTTACTGTCAGCAATATATTCCAGTATTTTATGTTTTATACTGTTTCATTGTATTCTATGTTATTCAAAATATTTGCTGAACTCATGTGGTCTGACATCCTGCTAACAAGTTGTGGCTCAGTTAGAAAATGGTATTTTTGGACATAAATGTGAGCATGCCAGGTTAAACTATGAGGCAGAGTCCTTTAACATAGTATCTTGGAGACCATTTGGCAACGTCGCCCTGAGCACTGTCCATTTGGCAGAGCTCTGTGGAGAAAAATTCTTCTTTCCTTGCCTCCAAGTCCTTATTAGATTTTCCCTTCCAAAATTTTGAGAAAACACTGGTGTCTGCTAAAGATCCACTGGGCACCCTGGAGTCTGAACTAGCTGAGAAAGGGAGCCTGTGCCAGGGGAAGCCTAAGTGTGGAGGGAAGGAACTTGGAGAGTGAAAGAGCTGTGTTCCAACAGTGACTGTGAACTCTGGCCCAGCAAATGCTTCTTGTGAGGAATCACAAGTGGGTCTTTTCTAGAAGGGCTTCAGCCAGTGCTCTTCGATTGTCTTAGCTCTGTTTGCTTGGACTTCAACAACAAAATCCCTGGGTGACTTAAACCACAAACATTTGTTTTTCATAGATCTGGAGGATAGGGGTTCAAAACCAAGATGCTGGCTAATTTATTTACCCCAATGAGAGCTTTCTTCCTGTCTTGAGTGGTGGCCATCTTCTGCTGTGTTCTCAGAAGATAGAAAGGAAGAGGATATACATATACATATATATGTGTGTGTACATATATATATATAATATTCTAACATATGTAATAATATATATTAAAACAATTTCTCTAAGGTCCTTGGTGCCTCTTCTCATAAGATCATTCATCCTGTCTTGAGAGCTCCTTCAGGAGTTGATTCTAAGCATAACCTCTTTCCAAAGACCATATTCCAGCTGCCACACCTGAGGATAGGTTTCAGCATATGAACTTCTAATTTGTACATGTTACTGTGCTATGTAAGATTATTTTCATATATATATATATATATATGTGAAAATAATTGAGCATGTCCCCTATATTCCTCTACCCTCCTTTCTCAATCTACATTCCCATTAGTTTCCTATGTTCCCCTGGAAAGTTTTACTGCTGCTTTCATGCCAGATATACATTCACGGTTTTATCAGCATATGAATCTTAAGGGGACAATTTAGTCTACACTGTGGTTGGTGAGGCACCAGACTCTGTCTTTTTTCTTTTTTCCTTCTTCCTTCTTTCTCTTTTGCCAACCACCTTCTTGGGTATTCACTTGGCTGATACTTCTCAAGTTCCGGGCTTTTTCCTTACACCATCTTTCAGGGCTACACAGCCGATTTGCTGCACACCACTGGCAGCTGATCTGTTTTACACTCTGCTCTGATGGCTTAGCCTCTTTGGTGCTCACATGTTCCTTCTCATTTGGGTTTTTAGTGTGATTCTAAATTTCTCCATAAAGTTGATTCTTAGTCGGCTCAGGAGCAAGGTGTGACACCAAATGGAGGCACAGAAGCTCATGTTGTATAGGCTCTTTGCAAGAATACTGACTTGGATTCCAGAAGGCAGACTCCATGAGTTTGCCCTTTGGACAATTACATAGTCATTGTCTGGCACGGTGCACTGCACTTAGCGCCTGTTCAGCAAATGATTTTAAAGAGAGCGACTCAAGGGACTAAGGAGATACTCAGTGGGTAAAGGGCCTTGCTGCAAAACCTGACAATCTGAGTCCTCTCCTTGGGATGTACATGGTGGAGGGAGATAACAGACTCTTGGAAGTTGTCTTCCTGGCTTCCATGAGCTTGCCGTGGGCCAAATGCTCCACCTCCAGTAAATACACAAATGTAATTAAAGAATTTTAAAAAGAGACTGACTCAGTGTAATGAAGCAGATCAGACATGGATGTATCCTCTTTTTAAATTCTCTCTCTCCCCCGCTTTTCTTCTCAGTCTGGGTTCTTCTTGGTATTTGTGAAACAAATCAATGCTAGTGTACAATTCAATACCCTCTGGCTTCTGCCTCTTGAGGACAGGAATTACAGGCCTGTGCCACAACCCTTTTGGTTGTGTTGGGGCTTCATTCTAGTGCTTTTAGGAAAAAGGAAAAGTTATGTTATCTTTCCCCTTAAAATGTCTATAATCAAGACCCCCTCCCACCCAGCTTTGGCTTCCTTCTCCACAGTGGTAGTGTTGGTGAGGACTCCCCCACCCACCACTGACAACATGGCACCTTTCTCTTGGCCGTCTTCTGTGGTTCTGAACTGAAGAGGATTCATTTTCACCCACACTATCACTCACCACAGGAAGATAAGACTTAGGAGTTAAGTCAAGATGACTTTGAGGGCATGAGCTTCTTTCTGGGCGATTTCAACCTCTGAAGTATTTGGCAATGAACTCCTTGTACAGAGCCCTAAGTCAGTTGAAGGCTGTGATAGGATCTCGGCTTTTAAGAACACGCTTTGAAAACTGTTACTGGCTGAGGTTAAAACACCGACGCAGGTGTTGTCTGCCTTTAACCCTTTCTGGAGATGAGGTGAAGGGAGAAGAGAGGAGAGGAACCACAAAACAGCTTCAAAGACTTTTCTTGTGAACGGTTTACCCTCACATGTGCATGTGGATTGTGTGTTTGCAGTTTGCAGCAATGCATGTGAAAACAAAGTTGAGTGTTTCAACCACTGCTTCTTCATCTTTTGGTTTATGTCTTTTCTTCTTCCTTGCTATTTATTCATTTTATTTTCACTGGCTGAGAAGTAGTTTTTGGTTAAAAAAAACAAACCCACTCTGGAGGAAGATAAGTATTAAAAAGAATGTTGACTTTTTAAAATCCCAAGGTTAGATTTATTATGAAAAATATTGTTATTTAACTGAGTCAAGGAACCATATCATACAGGACAAAGATCGGTTTTTCTTGAAATCTAAAGAGTGAAATTTTTGCTGTAATTTCTATTAATCTTTAGCTTAGCTGTCTTTTCTTATACTTAGTTACTAGAGCATCTGCAGATGGATGGCTCCAGAGGCTCAATTAGGAAGCGAAGTCCAAGTGTGTTGTGGCATAGAATTAATGCATAGGGAACATGGACCCTTCGATACGGTCCATTGTCTTCATTCTGACTGCAAATGGACAGCCATAACTGTGGCTGGCATAAAATAGAGAATGGCTCATATCAGGATTTCTGTTGTCGTCAGTGGCAGAGATCAAATGAGGAAAGAAATAGTGTCTTGGCAAAAAGTGATTTGTAGGGATGGGTCAGCGAAACTACGGAAAAGGACTCTCAACATGCATTCCATTCTAATTCTGGGCCAGATATATTATTCTTTGTTGTAAGGCCATCCTGCACATTGCATGATCTTTAGCAATGTCTCTAGCCTCTACCTACTGGCAGAAACCTTCCTCCCATGTTGTGAAAACCAAAAACGTATCTCCTTATTGTCAAATGTGGCCTCCTTCCCACACTGACAATCCTGTCTTAGTAGCTTGAAGCTAGTCTTTTGCACAACTTTGAGAAATCAACAGTTTCTCCCATTTCTGTGTGATACCAACAAGTCTCTTGTTGCCAGTGTACATTGTCTGTACCTTACCGAGTGTTTTCGTTTAAATAATCTTTTTTTTTTTTGCTTGCAAAATTTGTTTGCAAGAATGTTTATCTTTACCACATTGAAATAATAATTCAAATCATATCTTAAGAAGCAATTATAAAAGCAAATTTAAAGAAAGCAGAGCGTTAATATTAAACTGTGGCTAGCTGTGTTTGTGTGTGGAAGGCCACAAGCTCAAAGATATTTCCTTCATTAGAAGAGAGATTGTCGGAGATTAGCAGGGCTCAAACCATAGTACACAAATAGAGCTTTTTCTTGCAAAGGCAACCAGAATGATTGAGCAGCTGAAAGGAGAAGGGTGCCCGTGTTTTGATTGCTTACTGTTTAATTCCATGCCTTTATGCCTCCTAAAGTTATTTTGGTTAGAGATCTGACCTTTTGAATAATGAGGGCCTAGGTAAAGTTTGCTGGCCATGTGTGCTGTCATAGAGAAAGGCTTTCAAGTACATGCTTTACTGGTAATAAGACAGCAGCAATAAATCTAATTCATGATAGATGTGAGTTAAATAAATGAATAAATAATAAATAAAATTATTTTTATATAACCTGTTATATTCTATAAGTGTACTAAAATTATGCTGGAGAGGGTTGTCAAAGTTTCTAATGGTTGTATCATTAATTTGGTTCTTATGTTGTGTGAGGTTTAGACTTTCTTTTTGCTACTGGTTTCTTAGGCTTTACTAGGCTTACTACATAGGAAGGAACAGGGTCCAACTAGCTGTTTTCATATGTGTGTATAGGCAGATGATATTAATATATTGGCCTTTGCTGCTCCTGCTGTGTAATTTTTGGTTTCCTTGCAAATAGAATGAAACAATTCATCTTTATTTTATATATGCCATTCCTAAGGCAAAATTGACTTTTACTTTGGAAATATTCAATATTCAGAGTCAATGAAGTTACAACTTTGAGTTTGGTATTGATTTTATCAAAGTGGATCCAGTTTTGATTTCATATTTTCTAATGTTCTTATTTACCAAATGGATAGTTAATGAATTATGCACCATAAGCAAAGGCGCACCTAATTAAACACTACTACAGGTGTACTGTTTCTCTGTGTACATTTTGATGTATTGTGACTACAGAGCTTAGTCATATTTTGTTTACAAATCTTTTGGTGGTACCACAGTGCAGGCTTCCCGTTTTTATAAAAGAATTCATATATGTGAAGCACATCTTGCCTTTTACTTTTTACTGCTCTTATTCATGATAAGAATTATCAATATGAGAATATATACCTTTTATGCAACCAACATAAGGAAGAAGTTGAAAGAGAGAGAGACATAAGAACCATATGTCCTGGAAGACACTCCGTAGACTAGGATGGCCTTGAACTCAGAGACCCACCTGCCTCTGCCTCCTGAGTCCTAGGACAAAAGTGTGTGCCACAATGCCCAGCTGCAGAACCATGGAAAATCTTTTAAACAGTGATCTGTCTTACAGAGTGGCTTGGGATGTCTTAATGGGGGTGTGGTAGACTTTGAATTTCTCTAGGAATTTAACATGTATACCCCCTGGCAAAGAGTACACTAGGTAAAGAACATACGCACACACCCCAAAAAGGGCAGAAAAATCTCAAGATGTATGTCCTGGTTCTCTTTTTTTTCCCCCAACTTGATACAAGCTAGAGTCATTTGAGAAGAAGAAATCTTAATCGAGAAAATTCCTCTGTAAGATGGGCCTATAAGCAATTGATGTGGGTGGACTCATCCCATGAGGTGATGGTACCACCCCTGAGTAAGTGGTCTTGAATGCTATAAGAAAGCAGGTTGAGCAAGCCATGAGGAGCAAGCCAGTAAGTAGCAGCTCTCCATGGCATCTGCATCAGTTCCTACTTCCAGGTCCCTGCCTGGAGTTCTTGCTCTGACTTCCCTCAGTGATGGAGTGTGACTTGATAGTTGTAAGATGAAGTAAGCTCCTTCCTTCCCAGCCTGCTTTTGGTCATTGTGTTTTATGACAACAATAACTAAGGCAATGCACATTGTACTTTACAAAATCCACAAAGCATGGACATCACAATGCCAGATAAAGCTGGGGGAGGGAAAATTGTGTCAGACCAAACGGGGGTTAGTATTTGGCAGTTGAAAACAAAAATTGTAGAGAAAGAGGAAAAGACTGGCCATAGAAGTAGCTGGGGTCTTGGCAAAGTTTATGGATCTCAGAACTTGTCATTAACCCATAAGGATAAAACATGGGAGTGTGTAAGATAGATCTCACCAAGACAGTTTAAAATAAAAGCAAAGACAGAAAGAGATACCCAATAACCTCTTACTAGGTAAGAAAGGGGTGAATATTGGGTTGAGATCTGTTAACTAAACCTTAAAGGAGCCAGGAAAGGGAAATAGAACATATGGGTTAGGTGTCAGAAGTCATTACTGAGTGAACGGGGGCATGCATGTTTCTGGTTCCAAGGAAATGTTACACTGCAGTGAATCACATGCAGTGTTCACTGCACAAATTAGTCTTGTTTTGTTTTGTTTTTCAAGACAGGGCTTCTTTGTGTAGCCCTGACTGTCCTGAAACTCATGTTGTAGACCAGGCTGACCTCGAACTCACAGAGATCCATCTACCTCTGCCTCCTGAGTGTTGGGATTAAAGGCATGCACCACTATGCCTGGCTGGGCATAATAACAAACTAGTCTTTGTTATTAAAAAAAAAAGCTATTTCAAAGTGTAAAAGTTATGCTCTGAAAGATCAAAAAGTTGCTAGACTTTGTTTGTAGTTTTCGGACTTACAGAAACTACCTGAGTTTCAACATTTCAGTTATATGAGGGTTTGGTGTTAAAATGACACTAATCTTTTTATCCATTTAAGGAAGCTTGTTGGATGTCCTGTTCACTTTAAAAGCACCAACATGATATTAGTTTTCAGTGTGTAAGCAGACTTTCGAAGGCACACATGCTCTATTGCTAGTCTCACTGATGTGGCTGCAGCGACTGTTCTTGCCTAGGTAGCCCCTCGGCTGGTTCCATTCCTCCACTTTTGTCATTTCTGCTTCTTCTCTTTGATTCTGACGACCGAAGCTACCTCACCTAAAGCTGTTGCAACCACAAAGCTTTACTTAACATGTGTTTAACTTAAATTTTTTATGGAAGAATGATTTAATACATAGTTAATAAACATTAGTAAGTAGAAACAGCCATCGGTTCTCATCCAAAGATTATTGATAAGAGTTTGTTTGGGCCAGGTGGTGGTGGCACACACCTTTAATCCCAGCACTCTGGAGCAGAGGCAGGCAGAGCTCTTGAGTTCAAGGCTGGCCTAGTCTACAGAGTGAGATCCAGGACAGCCAGGGCTGTTACACAGGGAAACCCTGTCCTAAACAAACAAACAAACAAACAAACAAACAAACAAACAAACAAAGAGTTTGTCTTGTAGATAATAATTAAGTAGGGTTCAAGGTGCTCACTCTTCTGTTATATTTGATGTGATAAATAATAAAATGCTGAATAAACCACTGATAAAATTTTTTTAATTTAAATTTTTAATTAAAAAACTTTTTTACCTCTAACAATTTTTTTTTCATTAAAAAAATTTACTTTATGCATATAAGTGTTTGTGAACATATATGTCTGTGTACCATCTGTGTCACTGATGCCTGTGGAGATCAGAAGAGAGCATCAGATCCCATGGAACAGAAGTTACAGATGGGTGTGAGCCACTGTGTGGGTGCTAAGACTTAAATACAGGTCCTCTAGAAGAGCAGCCTGTGCTCTTAACTGCTGAGCCTTCCCCCCACCCTCACCTCTAATACATTTTAATTGTTCCTACTTACTAACATAAACCAACTGTATATTAAATAATTCTTCTGTATACTATGTGTACAACTCAGTACAATTAAGGTCATTTATATTGAGACCCTCTTCAAATAACTAATCTTTTTTTTAAGTGTGTGTGTGTATGTGTGTGTGTATGTGCCTGTGTGCATCTTAGATGTCTGCCTTGATTACACTCCACCCTATCTTTTAAGAGAGTCTATCACTGAACTTGGCACTCACCAATCAGCTAGATTGGGTGGTGAGCGAACTCCCCAGAATCAGTCTGTCTCCACTTCCCCAGCAGTGGGGCTATAAACTTGGGTGACCATATCTGGCTTTTTCATGTAGATGCTGGGGATGGATCCAAACTCAGGTTCTCCTTCTTGTCTGACAGAGACTTCACCAACTGAAGCATGTCCACAGCTGCTAAATTAGCAATCTTTTGTAAAATAGAATTACTTACTCCTTATTTTGAATAGGCTTTGCAGTTGAACTATGTAAGACATCACTAAGTAAAGCAGTGGTCTCTAAGTTGGGATATCCATGTCTTGAGATGTGTGATAAAACAGACTATTATAATAAAGTATTAGCGGATGTATCTGCTTCTTTTTCTAAGTTTTGCTTTTATTTGTTATTTTTAACATTTAGATATTTTGGAAAGCAAATTAAATTTCAGTTACATACACAAGGCAATCATAGATAGATAGTATATGCAATTTGGGAAACTATGCCCCCAAACATTTTATTGGATGATTAAGAGATGAATTATAAATTCGCATTTAAAAACACTCCACTTTAGGAGAATGGATTTAAGGTGCATCAACAGACCAAAATGTCAACAAAAAAGAAATAATATTTTGCAAGGTGTGTTTTTGTACAGAAAGAGGAAGTGGGTGCCTATGTGAGCTGCTTCTGCATTTTTTCACGCGATGAAGGGTTGTGATAAGAACCTACTGCCACTGTAATCAAAGACACAGAGAAGAAAACAAAAAAGGAGTGAAGGGATCCAGCTTGCATGTCAGGTGGAGGGTAAATTAATTCAATAACAACGATGATGATGGTCAAGTTTTGATGACAAAATAAAAGGAGAAAGAGGTTCTTTTATTTGCTTGCAGGAACTTCGGTGTTGATTAAATGACTTGATTCATGAAAAATTTTACTCTCACTTGGCTTAGGCAGCTCAAGGAATATTGGCCCAAATGTTTCCCTGAAATATTCCTGAGCAGTGCTTAGAGAATTGCAGGCATTGGTACCAGGATATTAAGCTTAACGCTGTTAACAAGTGCACGGTCACCCCCTGCGCAATAAGTCATGCTTCAAGGCTCTATGGCTGAACAATTCAGCGGGTATGAAAGTTTTTCTCTGAAAAATAAAAGGAGAATTAGAGCAGACTGTCTAATGTCATGACCATAGACAGAATACAGAGGAAAGGAGATAGCAAACTTATAATCATGTTCACACATTTCATGTCACCTACAAGGCAGACGGTATTTGAGTGCCTTTTCCCTGCTTTAAGTCCTGTGTGTTGTGCAATGGAGACATTTCATCCGAATCTTGCAGTTGTTGGCTTGGTCTACCTTACTTGTTGTATGGTCCTAAAGGGACAGTTGTTACTTAGTGAGTCTGTGGTATTTGGGACCTTAACAGCTATCCAAAGCCATTCTTTAATGATAGCATTGGTTCAAGTTATTTTTTTAATGTAATATTTTTATTCTTTGATAATTTCATACATGAATACAATGTATTTTGATCATACACACCCTACTCTTCTTTCAACTCCTCCCAAACCCTTCCTACCTCAAGTTTATTCTTGATCAGGATGTAAGTATATTTCTACTTACTTAGTCTAGTGGTTCCTATATTCTTTCCAAAGCTCCCTGTCAGGACAATCACCGAGAAAATCGACCATTACCAAATTCAAAATACACAATTCAATAAACCAGTCTGGTCTGGGGTATTCAGTGATAACACTAGAATTTTCTTTTGTAGAAGAAACAGTTTCAGTGGCTCCTTGGGGACCCCTCCTGTCCTTCCTCCTTTGATGTGAACGTACAGGCTAATTAAAATATCCAATGAGAGAAGCTTGTGTTTATTGCATGCCGCCTGTAGCCAGAGGTGAGCAAACAACACAATGAACAAGAGCTTTTCATTCTAGTGTGTACCTTTTAGTGAAGTGGAAATCCGGGGAGATTACCAGTCTGTTCCAGAAAACCAATACTGCTCTATAAAACACTGAGATGCAGAAGAAGTGGCGTGTCAGGTCTGGCTTGAGAGTGCTGTCCTCACTTCAGGCCGGCGGAAGTCGGCGGAAGTGGGGATCCTCAAAGCGGATGGTTGCACAGGGAAGCTACTCAGGATGGCTCTGAGGCGAGGCTCCAAGAGACGATCCTGGACAGTGGAGTAGGTGAGGACTACTGATAGGGACCAAGAGAGTGACAAGCAGGATGAAGTTGCTACCTGACGTTGTGCTTCTTTGGGCATTAAAACTGGTCCTCAGTGTCACCTCTCAGAGGGGTGGTAGGGCATTCAGACTTGCTATGACAGCTAACTTCGATCGCATATGTAAAGCACGTAGCGCCATGCCTACTAGGTGGACGAAATATCATTCTCTAGATGGGTGGCAGATAAGAAATAGGGGATGACGATTCCAAGTTGAATGTGGGCAGGGTTTGTATCTCACCAGGCCTTTTCAGGAGTCAGGCTTCGGCTTGCCTGCTAGCCTTACTTAGCACTTCTCTTTCTCGTCCCCAACATGAGATGTTAACCAGAACCTTGACCTGGTTCTACTGTCTTTCATACACTCCTGACACCACCACAGAATGATTGCCGCAGGCACCTTCTTACGGACGAGGAACTTGAAGTTCAGAACCGTGAAGCAGTTCGTTTCAACCTTGGCGGAGTGGATCTGCCCTGAGCTTGGTATTTCTGTGCTGTGCGCGTGAGACAGCTGGGGCCTGAAATGTACCTCTCTTGACTGTCGCTCCTCAATGGTTGCCGTACTCCCCAGGGGGAGCGCCGTCACACAGGTTTCTATGTTCTCGCCTGTGTTTGTGTGATTACAGTAAATGGCCTGTCCTCTTTGCCAGCAGAGTGTCTGCTCATCGGGCAGAGAACCTCCATCGTTTACACATCTTTCATCCACACTACCAAGTCAGTCCTTAGCCTAGTTCCTGCTCCATTTAAGTGCTTAGGAGATGTTTCTGGAATATCGTATGAAATACACATGATGCAGGAGTGAGGCAGGGAGTTTCAGGAAAAAGACAAGGATTTGAATCTCTTTTCTTTCAGGAAAATTTCCTTATGGCAACCTAGTCCAGAACATTGTAATATATTCTGATTATGGTTTCCGCTCTTCCAACTCTCCCCAGATCTCCTTTCAACACTCATTTGCCTGTCCCTCTCTCAAGAAGGTAGGCTGCTGTGAGTCTAGCCTCTAGTGTGTCTCCCTATTCATAATACCCAGCACATAGAGAACACTTATTAAAGATGTATGGAGTAGTGACCAATCTGTGCCAATAGGATTTCCACATGTTAATCCCCTTGAACCTAAGGGGCTCTGATCCACATCAGCCTACTGTGTCCTGTAGGACCCCTCTTTGAAATGTCAGGGTAACAGTGACCTTCTGTGGGTGACCTTTGCTGTATACTTGCATTGGGCAGCAGAGAAGCTCAGCCTGCCAGCCTACTGTGTCCTGCAGGACCCTCTCTTTGAAATGTCACAGTAACTGTGGCCTGCTCCATGGTGACCTTGGTTGTTTTCTTGTGTTGGGAAACAGAGTTGGCTCTTAGAGTAAATGTGTCTGGAAGCTCCTAAGTCTTACAAAATGTTGGAGGACCATTGAATAGTTTTATTCTGATTTCGTGCTTTTTGACTTAAGTTTGCTAATTTTTGTGCCTTTTAGTGGATTACACAAAGGCTCACAATGGTGGATTTCTAAGGTGAGTTTAGCAAGAAGGTGCGTTTCCTGGCTTTCCCCATCCCTCTTGGGTTTGTGTTTAACGTTCATTCTTAACAAAGCTTGGCTCACACTGGTTTGTGACTCTGTGACTGGTTAGCAATTTCCTACAACACGTGTTCTTGTGATCCATCCCTCGACCACGGTAGGATACAGCACAGCCTGTGAGAGGGCCATGGAGGAGAAAAGAGCATACACAGTCTGTTCTATGTCTATAGGGATCTGGAGATATTATTTAAAAGACATTGAGTCGGTACTTCTTTTATTCAAAGAATTAAATCAGTCCTCAACATTCAAGCAGAATCATTAGGTTCATCTTCATGATTTTAATGCAGTTTAAAATTATTCTGCAAACTTGAGTATCCCACATTTATTTTCACAACCAGAAGCTGGTGAAGGAAATTATGCAGAGGACGAATAGGATCCCAAGGGACAGAAGGAGGCCACATGTGCTTAGGCATGCTTCTTCTTTTCCTTCTTGTATTTTAAATCCACCTCACCTTACAGGCCCCTCTGATTTTTCTTTATCTTCTTCATTCCACCAGAGCTTAAGTTCCTTTCCTTATCTATGTGTCTCCCCATGTTACAGAGCGGACGTTTTTATTCCCCCACACATGTTGAAGCCAGAGGCCTCAGTGTTCGTACACCCGTACAGGAGCCTGCGATAGGTGATTCATGTTGTACAGGGTGCTGAGACTAGGCCCTCATGCTGGGAACAAGAGAACTCGCGTGCCCTTTCCTCTCTCTGTCATCCGAGGACACAGTGACAAGGCAGACATCTGCAAGCCAAGCCTCACAAGAGCCAAGATGGCACTCAGTATCAGACTCCACTTTCCAGAACCACAGAAGAAAATGCCTGTTGTTTACGCCACCCCATCTGTGATATTGGTAATGGCAGCTGAGGCATCCCTGCACCCCTCCTCCCTCTGAAGCCTGCCTGACTTCAGAGTCTGAGGAAAGTGTTCTTCCTTTCAGATGCACACCATTGCCCTTTCCTTTGATGTTAGGGAATGCAAGCCAGAAACCCACTTCTTTATGGCTACAGTCTCCTCCTGTGTGGTATCTAGGGTAACTTGATCTGAGTTCATTGCTTCCTCACATTTATCTTTAGTTTTTTTGTTTTTTGACAAGAGAAGCTCTTCCTAGCTCTCTCTGCCACCTTCGAGGACCCTAGATGAGAACACTTCTGTGGTCACATCCCCTCTGCGGCTTCTCGAGTATCACACTGTGCATCCATACCTGTTGGCTTTGCAAATGCCGTTGCCTGCCAGCTCCTGGTATATTATTTCCTCAGCAGCTGGCACGGGATTTTTCTGGTGCCAACTAAAAGCTCAGCTATTAAAAAAAAAATAAAAACTTGGCCCTCTTGAGTATCATATGTTCTCATCAGGACTTGGATCCAACACTCTGGCATAGATCACGTGATCATTTTGGGCAAATCTTTCAGAGCTGAGAACCCAGTGTTCCTTGGGTCCCCAACCACATTTTCACCCACCTATTCCACAGGCAGTTTCCAACCATCCAAACTCTGGGGCTGCTTTTGGCCAGCTGAGGGCTAGCTACCAACCTTTCGCTTGGTCTTAGGACAATTTTTTAACCTGGTGTCTTTTTTATTTTCTCTCTGTCTAATGTCTTCTCTGACTGTTGCCACTAGTTTTATATCTTATTTTGTAAATTACCATGAATAAGATTCATATTTCTTATGTAAATGACTAGCTAACACACAGCACTGTAACTGGTATTTCTGCTTCTGATATGGCTTTGTAAGAACATGAGTCAAGCAAACAGATGTCAGTTGTGAGGTTGGAGGAATTCTGAAATGAATGAAAACAACAGTTTTCAGCATTAGAAAGACCCACAACAGGCTTCCAATTCAGCCACATGTGAACAGTGTCATTTCAGGCAAGTTTTCATGGTGCCTCAATGTCATCTGTTAACAGAAAATGGCAATTGAATGAAGTTAGTGTACTAATCATGCACCACCCAGTGCGTGTTGCATATTATTGGTGTTAATTCTGGACTGTTTCTCTGTAAAGGTTGGGGGATTATTGGTGATTGACTGCATGATCTCTCAGCTATGTCTAATGACTGTGAAGCTCTGGAAGTGTGTTGGTGATTGTCTGCTATTGCAGATTCTAAATGAACTGTCTGGGAGTGCAAGCCCTCTGAGGATCTCAACTCCTGTTCTCCCAGTGGAAGTGCGTTCATTATCCAGTATTTCTGAGAGGGTGACCACTGTTCTCTGTAATTTCATATACGGAAGAGAATATGCAGTATAACCTTAAGGTTTTCCACTTCTGTAGATTAAAAAAAAGGACAGTAGGGGTGGTTTAAAATAACTGTTGTAGGTGGTTCCCTTTATATGATTTTTACAGCTTTCTTTACTTCTGAGAATGATGTTAAAATTAGAAAATATTAATCCTTTCTGTTGCTTTGAGATCTTATTTGCACTAACACTTTATCAAAGATTCATTAATTTTTTATTCAGAATGATGCAGCCTTTACTGGCAAGTTAAATAGCTAGAACTAGAATAGCTCCAGCTTGCCTTTAGTTCAGAAATAAAAATGAGAGCCTTGGAAAGCATGGAAGGGTCTTTGTTTTTAACCCCATATATAATAAGCAGTATTGATGGTCTCTGCACATTAATAAAGACAAGCAACATAAAAGAGACTTCTTATGCTTTAGTAATCCCATTAACTAGTAACCAGACCTAGGAATTGTTTTTCTCTAACTTAGTACTTAAATGGGGGCCTCTAGCTTGGTTTCTAGTCTCATCAGATATTTCTTTCTTTTTTTTTTTTTTTTGAGACAGGGTTTCTCTGTGTAGCTTTGCGCCTTTCCTGGAACTCACTTGGTAGCCCAGGCTGGCCTCGAACTCACAGAGATCCGCCTGCCTCTGCCTCCTGAGTGCTGGGATTAAAGGCATGCGCCACCACCGCCCGGCCAGATATTTCTTTAGAAGCTGCATTTACTTGTCTCTGTTTTCTGGTGGAGGGATTTCTTTGTACCATGGAAGAAAACAAATGAATAAACTTTGAGAAGTATGTTAAGGGGATAAACTGGCTAGGAAAAAAAAGGTGTGTGGAGAGCAAATAAGCAGGAACTGCCTTGCCTAAGTCACTGTCTGTAGAGGGGAGACCACAGTGTCCATAACACAGGCTCTCCATGAGTTCCCATGAGTCTGTAACTGTGTTGGCTGTAGGGCACTTGCAAGACTGAAAAGTGAGGCAAAATAAAGCAGGAACTCTAATAGATGTTAACAGACTTCTTGGGGGAATTTTGACGATGTAAAAATACATCCAGCTTTAGAATTAACTATTAACTGTCTGTTGTTAGTGAATCTCAAATTGTAACAGGCTATATATATATTATATATATATATAATATATATATATACACATGCACACATATGTATGTGTGTGTATATATAGTCTGTAAAATATAAATATCCATGCCCTTTTTACACCATTATCATGAATTTTGAAAAAAGATAAATTATGTGGCTGTTTGCAAATCATGTTCCTATTTGCTGAGGAAAGGGTTATATGAATCTTACATATTTTTATTTGAATAATAATGGTTTTCTTTACTAATAACCCAAGTGCAGATATTTGTATTTCCCCCAGTTTTTCCACTAATACCCACCTTTCTCCAAAAATCCAGTCTAGACAACTGTTTTGCATTTTGCTGTCATTTCCTCTGCATTTCTATTTTTCTTATGAAACTGTGAGTCTCAAGCAATGCTGGACAAACTGCTATGTCGGAGCTCCAAATGTGGACTTGTCTGTTGCTTTTCACAATAAACTGGGGCCTTGCGCTTTGGATATCACAGAAGTGAAGTGCTCTTCTTGTGGCTCTTCTCTCAGGGGACATGGGATCTCCAGTCATGGTAATAACCTGCACAGCTTGCTGGATTTGCCTAATGTGTGGTCACTACTTACCACTGTTTTTATTTAGTGTACCATTTAGAGTGGAAGGAATAGCTGCATAAACTATGTGTATTTGCTGTGTAAGAAGTTGTGAAGTATCATTTTATCAATAATAAATTCATGTACATACATATAGATAGATAATTGAATATCATAAGTGATTTAAAAAAGTTAGTGAACCATGCCATTGGGGTTTAATCTTCATGCCATTAATCTTCATTGTCATTGTGACTGGATTTAAAATCACCATGGAAGCACATCTCAGGATGTGTCTATGATGGTATTCTCCAGAAAATTTTAGCTGATGATGGGAGACACACCTTCATTGTGGGTGGCACCATCCCATGGACTGGGGTCCAGGACCAAATGAAAAACAAGAGGAGAGCTAAGCATCAGCATTCATTTCTCCCTGCTTTCTGTGTGTGCAGTGATCAAGGGCACATGTTCCCGTGGCTGTGGTTTCCCACCTTGGTGGACCCATCCTTAAACTGTGAGCCAGAGGGAACCATTCTTAAGTTTCCTTTATTGAATATTTTGTTACGACAAGAAGAAAGGAGATGGCTATGGTACCAGTGAGAAGATTTAAGTTATTGCCCCTAGAATCTTCTACTTCCTTGAAACATATTGAAGATGATGGCATGGAGTCAGAAGGTCTGTTTTGCCTTGATTGGGGAATATCAACTTGGCAGTAGTTACTCCCTGCACGACTTAAAGCAGGCACTTTGCCTGCGTTCAGGCTGGTCTGCCAAGGCTGTCCACTGGAAAACAAAGCAACTTGGATGCACGCTATTCAAAACTGACTCCCTCTTCTCTCATTCGCAAGCAATAGGTTCAACCATAGCAGCTCTTCCACTGTGTACCCTGTCTCAGGAACTGTTACCACTGCCACTGACTTTGCTTTCCACCTAGAATCATCAGAAGTGTTCTGAGGTGATATTTTAATTGTGCTGAAATGTGATTTTATTTGTTTGTTAATAAATAAAGTTTGCCTGGAGATCCAAGGTCGTTAGCAAGCCAGGAACAGAAGTCAGGTGGTGGTAGCCCACGCTCTTAATCCGATCACATGGCAGGCAGAGTCTCTGTGTGGTCAAGGACACAAGCATGGTGACCGAACCTTTAATCCCAGTACCAACCATAGAGACCTGGAGGTCTGTCTAGACAGGCAGTGATGAGGAAGTCATGTGGTTGGGTTTAGAGCCAATGAGAAGGCAGAACAGAAAGGCAGTAAAAAGACAGGTCACACAGCGGTCAGGTGGTAAGATAAGATGGTCTTGGCTCTTCACTAGTGCTTGGACCTCTTGGGCTTTTAGCTCTGTATTTGGCTCTGTGTTTCTTATTTAATAAGACCATTTAGAGTTTT
Organism: Peromyscus aztecus; assembly: GCA_902168405.1. Taxonomy (NCBI): domain Eukaryota; kingdom Metazoa; phylum Chordata; class Mammalia; order Rodentia; family Cricetidae; genus Peromyscus; species Peromyscus aztecus. The sequence continues at coordinate 20,209 of CABHPQ010170955.1, forward strand.
ATCTACAGTGTTCTAGATTTCTCCTGCATTCCTCCTAATAACACAAATTCTCTCATTTACTGGGTGGATCGGACTGGACAAGTCACATTTTCACTTGAACCTCACCAGAGTTATGATATCATGAGGTTATTGTGTGCATGCATCAGAAAGTTCTTGGCATAGTTTCTAATACATTACACACATGCAATAAATGTTACCACGTGTAAGTTCTACCTCCAGTACATATTAATCCACTTGCCTCTTTGATATGCTTATGAGTTCCTTTAGTTCAGTTATTGGGAGCTCTTTCCCAGACTGTGAGGCCTCCACCTTCCCACTCTGCTTGCAGGATGATGTTACTGAGGTAGGGGTGGATTACGCCACTTTGCAGCGTCAAGTCCTCTAAGATCTTTGATCCTGTGTGGTTTGGGGAGCTCCCTTTCACAACCAGCCTCTCTGCTCTTCCACTCTCTCTTACTCCATATTTGCACTCACAGCTTGGAGTTCAGCTCTACTAGCTACTTTCTACATTAAGGATAGGTCATGCTCTTTCATAGTAGGTCATACATCCCTCCAAGTTACCAACGTGTGTGCATGTGTGCGTGTGCGTGTGCGTGTGCGTGTGTGTGTGTGTGTGTGTGTGTGTGTGTGTGTGTGAGAGAGAGAGAGAGAGAGAGAGAGAGAGAGAGAGAGAGAGAGAAAGAGAGAGTGTCTAGACCCTGCCTTATAAGTATCTTTCCCTTTCTCAGGATATGAGCTATGGTATCATCTTAGGAAACCCTCTGATGTAGAGGCAGGCACTCTTACACATATATTTCCCCTGCTGTCTGCTGCCAGAGCCTGTCTGCTTCTGCAGTTGGACCCATCTAAGATGTTTAGTTCCTATATGCCTTCACAGTCCCTAGTAGATGTTAAATAAAAATATTTAAAGTGTGGTAAGAGGCTTCCCCAGATCCACTGAGACAGGTACAGATATTCCTGTATGGAGTCTGGTAGCTGAGAAGACAGGCAATTGACTCAACTGTGAGTGTAGTATGAGCAAGTGGGAATTTATTCCCAAGGAGCCTGGCCAGTGGCTGGAAAGTGCCTAAGACATCAGGGATAATAGGAATTCTGCTAAACCAACCCTACTGGGTCTTCTGCACTTGGACTCCGGCACAGTGTTTTCTCACAAATGCTGTTTTCAGAAACTTGGATTTAAATCATTCCTGTCTTTTCCTCCTACAGCTTTCCTAAATTATTTCAGAATACAAAATTGCCTATCTACAAGAGGCTGCTACAGATTCTGATGGTAAAATGTACACTGTCTTCTACTTTATGTATTGTGTTCATTTTGGGGCAAGCAAAGACATGTCATCTTCATATCTCAACTGCAATAAATACCATTCAACATAAGACAACATCTTGCACGTGACCTTGTTCCCATTCTGGACAGTGTCCACACTGGAGAAATACCTGTTACTCAGATGTTCTGACATCCCAGCTCAGACTCCTGTATGTCTGACATCTTGCATCTTGTTCTCGTCTGCAGTGATTTGGACTGAGATACTAAATTTATACAATTCAACTGAAGAAACTAGTCAAATACACATGTGGCCTACCAATTTTCAAAAGAATAGCTACATTAAAATATAAGATAAACTAAAGCCTTTCTTGAATTTTCTTCCTGGCTTTAGCAAATTGAACGTTGAAGTAGATGGATTGATTAATATACTGCTGTAATGTTTATATGCAGTAATGTATTAGTCAATATTACATTACCAGTATTAGCAGTTAATACTTTCATGGGGCTTGTATGAGTCATGAAATCAACTTTGTTTTCTTTTATTTGAGGACAATATTTGATCCTCCAACTATATATTTATAATATAATAATAATATAATATAAATGTATTATCTGTATTCTTAAGGTCAGTTAAGGATGTCAGCACTTGATTTGCATTAAATATGTTGCAAATATAGTTTCCTTTCTGATGCCATGCTGAAACACAGTGAACAAAAGCAACTTAGGGAAGTGTATTAATTTCTGTTTTATCGCCGTGATAAAATACCAAAGCAGCTCATAAAGAAAGCCTTTAATGGACTTTGATTCAGAGGGCTGGGGTCCACGGTGACAGAGCAAAATGGTGGGAACAGCTCAGAGCTCACTTCTAGATCCCCAAGAGGAAGCAGAGAGGACACTGGGGAAAGCATTAGTCTATCTCCAAGGCCATGCCTCCTCCAACAAGGACACCCTCTTTATCCTTCTCAAACAGTTCCACCAACTGGGGACCAACTAGTCAAATATGTGAACCTATAGAGTGCATTCTCATTCCAACCGCCACAGGGAGGCAAGGATTTATTTCAGTTTACAGATTGCATCCATCATTGAAGGAATTCAAGACAGGGAACTCAGGCAGAAACTTGAAGTAGACACCTTAGAAGAGTGGTTCTCAGCCTTTCTAATGCTGTGGCCCTTTAATACAGTTCCTCTTTATGTGGTGACCCCCTAATCGTAAAATTATTTCGTTGCTACTTCATAACTGTAATTTTACTACTGTTATGAGTCGTAATGTAAATGTCTGATATGCGGGATGTCTGACGTGTGACCCCTGTGAAAGGATAGTTTGACCCCTGAAGGGGTCATGACCCACAGGTTGAGAACTGCTGCCTTAGAGACTGCTGTTTGGTGGTTTACTTGCAGTTGCACATGCAGCTAGCATTTTTATGTAACCCACGGCAACTTTCAGAGAGAATCGTGCTGCCCACAGTGGGCTAGGCCTTACAGTGTCAGTTAACAAACAAGATGGTACCTCCCCGACATGCTCCCAGGCCAGTCTGATCTGTGGCTTCCTCAGCTGAAATTCCCTTCTCACATAACTAGGATATGAAAAGTTGACAGTGGAAGCTCACCAGGACATGAATGTTCTTGTCTTTTCTTCTTAGGCCCAGGGTTCTCACTGACTAGGGCGATATGTTGGCAAGTAAAGTTTAAACTACTTTAGCTGATAAAACATTGGTTTGTTTGTTTTTAGATTTTTGAGACAGGGTTTCTCTGTATAGCCCTGGCTATCTTGGAACTCACTATGTAGACCAGGCTGGCCTCATGCTCAGAGATCTGAGTGCCTCTGCCTCCTGAGTGCTGGGATTAAAGGCGTGGGTTATCACACCTGGTTCAAATAGTTATTTCCATGCACTGTTGTTGATAACAGGAAAGGTGGCAACAATGTGGTTTTTCTTTTGTGACCATGCCTAGAGTTAAGCTTGTGATGAGGCATGGGCGTGTTGCTGTGTGCATGCGTGCCTTCCTCTTCCTGCTCTGACAGCATCGCTGTGCACTTACGGCCTCTCAACTTCCACTTTACCCCACCCTCCTCCAGCTTGTTAATAGTGTCATAATTTCATTAAAAAGTAAAAGTCTTATTCTACTTGGTTCCCAAATTCTCCAAACTTTTTAAAAAATTTTTTTAATTTAATTTTATTTTTTTAACCTTTCAATTGGCTGTCCATTCCTGCCTCTGCTTACATCTCAGGTAATACAATGGAATTCTGAGTACTCATAGTTTGGTGGTAGAACTTACTATGCAAACTTCTGCTGGTTGTGCATATCTGAATGGTGTGAAAGAAGTTTCCATGGGGGGGGGTGGTAAATGGTTTTCAAAAGCGACTGTAATTCATTGAAATTGGCACAATGTAGAATAGGGTTTTCCTACTGCAATCCATAGATCTTTATACCTAGGTGTACAGTCCGAATCTTTTGTAATTAGAAGCTGAGCTGAGTGCATGGAAGTCCTTCTTCATACCAGTGTACATAGCATTCATCAGAGTCTAAAATGTTTAAAAAGCATAGATTCCTGGGGTTGTCAGTGCTTAAAGAACATCGATACACAAACATCACCTGTGTACTCGCAAGAGCTGGGAAACAAAGACCTACTCTGCTTCACACACAGAACTTCTGCTGGCCTGCCCAGTCCATCTCCCTAAGAAGGACTTCTTCATGCTTGTATATGCTCAGATTTTGCTCTCCTAGGCTGCCTTTTACCAGTTAGGATGCAAATGTAGTTTAACAAACATGTTCATGCTCAAGAGAAGCCCACCTTGGATCATTTAAGACATACTGTCAGTTTATTGGCTTGTGTAACTGAGCACAGAAGTGGTTCAGGTTTGGCATGGTGTTTGAAAGGGTGCGGATTTACTTTTCTGCATTGCTTCACCTTTGGGAAGTGCGGATGGAATAGGTATGTGGGCTTTGTCCTTCCTCTAGAGAAAAATAAAGGGATTTAAGCCCTAATACTGGCCTCTGTCTACCACCGTCCAGGAAAATAGGGATTTTTTTTTTAACCCATCATCTTGGCCTGGGCAAAAGGCTTGGTCTCTGTGCTAACTGATACACCCAAGAAAATCCCATAGAGAACTATTATTGGATAGCATTTTCAATTCATAGCGAGGCTGTGTCTCCTTTTAGGATGGTAGCAGTTTTTGAGTGTGGGAGATGTTAGAAAATATTCTGAACTTAACTACAAGTAAAACCTCTTATCATATCCCTTACATATTGAAGTTTAGGCACATAGCTCCATATGTCTGATTATAAAGGTGGCTGTGGAAGATATTATTCCCTTGTTGTAGAAGATGGGAATTTCTGGTAGTTCCTAAAGAAGGTTATGTCAAATACTAGTTCACTGGTATGTTTTATCAGAGAAGAACAGAAGCAACTGATACATAGATATAAAATATATGTATCTAAGATATGTATACACATATGTAAGTGTATATATACCTCCATACTCATCCATTTATTAATTTAAAATGTAATACTTATGTTAAATATAAATTCTTACCTTCATATTTATACTTTATTTTTAAAAGTATTTATTCAGTGTAATAAGTTGATTATGCATGTTATAGATATCATTCCAGATTTATAAACAAATGAATATCTGACTTGCTTATGTCCAAGGATTTTTGTATGTGCTCATAGAGTCTGGAAGCCTATAGTCTGTCGGACAGGCAGCAATCTGGATGATCTGCAGCAGGAACTCATGCTGTGATCTCAAGGTGAAATTTCTTCCTTAGGCAAACCTCAGTTTTGTCATTAAGGTCCTTCAGCTGATTGGACAAGACCTACTCAGATAACAGAACAGTATCTTTTATTAGTCTCGCCTTCTGTAGATCTTAACCATGTTTATAAATATCTGCAGCAACATGAGGACTAAATGTTTAATCAAATGACATGTCATTTAATCCATCCAAGTAGATGTCACAGATATTAATAACTGTAAGAACAAAGAAGGACATGAAGTTGGATAAAGTTGGAAAATGTTACATTAATATGGCTCTGGTATTTTTCTGTCTTTCAGGTGCTCAACTGTCTTTTATTTTGGCTCTTAACTGTTTCTCAAAGTGACTTGATGGAGGATGTTTTATTGCTTTTCTTAGGATATCTCCTTAGTGCTTCTCTGAATCCACCTGGGAAGCTCTGGATTAAACCTTGATTGAGGAGACTGGATTGATTCTAATCATGTACCATCCGGTTTACCTCTATACTTCTGTGTTAGTGTCTTATATGTAGTCCCCCCCCTCTTCTAAATTATAAACCTTTAGTGATCACATTCTGTATCTTTATTTAGTAGAAATTTAGTAAATGTTGACCAAGAAACATTTTTAGATAAATAAATGATTATTAAGTCTTAGTTAATAATCTTCATATTTGCTCAGAGCCATTACATTTCCTTGGCAGAAATGGAATTGTTAGAGCTTCGGGACATTTGCTGCTCTTTGGAGATGTTTTGGAGGAACCAGCTGGTAAAATGAAGCAGAATCACTATTTTATACCTCATGTTACTTTTGCTTTTTATTATGACAGGCTATAACTTTGTTACACTTATGAGGTTATTGAAACCCTGAGAAAAGAAACGAAAAGAACAGGATACAATAAATTCCTGAAAGCCAGTCCGCTTTTGTGTTACTTTGTTTCTCTCTCAACTGTGAGAGCTATTTCCCCTGGAGTTGGTTTATAAACCTTCTTACTGTTGTGGCACAGTATTAGATCAAGCAAAGCCGATCTTCTCCCTCCTGACCCATCAGTGATATCTTGTGCTCTAGAATCTAGATGTGGCCAAGGACTATTGTAGATGTAACCAACTGTCGTATAAATAAGAAACACAGAACCAATGCAAAGAAGAAAGCCAAGAGGTCAGAGCTAAGAGCTAAAACCTTACCCTTCCTCCTGCAGTGGTCCTACCTCTCCGAAGGAGCCGGTACTTCCTGTGTTAAAGTCTTTATATAGTCTCTGTTCTGCCTTCTCATTGGTTGTAAACCCAACCACAGGACTGCCTCATTACGGCCTGTCTGTATAGACCTCCAGGTGTTCTATGGTTGGTATTGAGATTAAAGTCATGTGTATCCAATGCTGGCTGTATCCCTGAACACACAGAGACTTACCTAGCTCTGTCTACCAAGTGCTGTGATCACAAGCGTACACCACCACTGCCCTGCTTTCCTATGGCTTGCTAATAGCTCTGACCCCCAGGCAACTTTATTTATTAACATACAAATAACATTTTGGTACAAAAGAAAATATCACCATAGACTATGCCCATAATTAAGTCATGTTGTGCATAGATAAACTTACCTGAAAGGGAGTAGAGCATTAGAGATCTGGGTGACCATCACTTGCAGGTCTATCAGCTGTATTTTATATCTCTGCACAGTTCCCAAAGCTGCTTCCTTTTTTGGGGACCACCCTAATCACTTGGTGTTCAGGGTGTGACTATATGAAATGGGTTTGGGAAACAAAATTTTAAAGTTTGAGCTAGTTACAAAAATACTGGTTGAGTTTGAAGATACTATTCTAAAATAACTATTTTGGTTGGAGCTATTTAGCTAATCTGAACTCCAGTTTGTGTGCATAGTCATGAGAACATAGATCAGTTAGGATTCCATTCCTTTTTTCATTGTATATAAAATTAAAATCTAGAAAATGACCTTAGCCAGTGAGTTGGGATAAAGTCCAGCTTCATACAGCTTAATGGTTTTTAAGAACAGTTGAGCACAAAATTATTAGTTCTGCTTGAGATGATGGGCTAAAGAACAAAACAGCTGAGCAGTTATGAACATTTGTTGCTCTTGTAGAGGGTCTGGCTTCAGGTCCCAGCATCCACATGGTGGCTCACAACTATCTGTAACTCCACCTCCAGGAGATCACACATCCTATTCTCACCCCCTTGGATACCAGGCAAGCATGTTGTGCACATTTGTACATACAGGCAAACACAAAATAATACACATAAAGTGCACATACATAAAAATAAAATATAGGATTAATAATCTAAATATTTAAAATCATGTCCTATATTTTATATACAGTATGATGTATAAATATATCTAATTTACTTTAAATAGATGTAATTGTATAAATATATTGATTATATCTAAATAGCCTATATATTTATGAAATAATAAATTCTTTTGGAGGGGAGAAATTTTGGAATACTAGGTAAGTGAAAGGCGAACAACAAAATGAATTTTAGTTCTGTTTTCCAGAAGTGGCCATTAGCCCCGTTAATTTGTTTTGATTTATAGTTGCTTATCCATGCATTAGTTTTCCTTTACTTATTTCTGGCAACATTTTTTTCTTACTTGTAAAGTTCATGTCTTATGACTTTAATATAGCAATAGTGTTGCTTATAAAATAAGATTTTAATAGGAAACAAAAACATTCCACATATTTTTTCATTGAGGATTCAAAATCACACAACAACAATTTCAGATAGCACTTAGTAGATAGATAACCAGGGTTGGGACACTTTTTTCAGTTGTCTTCAATTTTCATAATCACCTTCAGGGTGCGTATTATGAGCAGGAGAAAGTTGAGGGCTGGGCAGAACAGTGGTCTGTGTTACACTCAAAATAAATGCCTGAGTCTGGGCTGCAGATTAATGGACTCAGTTAACTGTTATGTTGCCTCTTCTGAAGTGAGTTCCTTGTCAACTTTACTCCATCCCAGAGAAAAGGCGTAAACATCCTCTTTACATCATTAGCAAGCTGACAATGTACATTAAGCTGATGCTCCTGGCAGCTTGACAGGGGTGCTTCGGGATGCTTTCACTTGTTGAAGAGAGGCATCTGTCAGGAGTTAGGGGACAGGGAACTCTTGCTGGGTTCAGCCACACTGAAGGCATGGTGCATTCATTTAAATAAGGAAGGTTTTAGTTACAACCTTTTCTTTTTTCTTTTCTTTTTTTTTTTTTTTTTTTTAGTTAAAAGGGAGGTTTATTTTGTGGGGTAACTTACAAGTGAAGGGATAGGCTACAGGGTCTGGGAAAGGTGCAATCCGGTGGTTTTCTCTGGAGAACTCTGCTCGGTCTACCTTCAGTGTCCATCCAGGGTCCCAGACCAAGACAGCCGGCACATCCGGATCTCAGTTCTTCAGCATCCTCTCTCAGCCCCGCCTTGTTTTTTGTTTGTTATTTTTTTTTGAATTTATTTTACAATATAATTCAACTTTACATATCAGCCATAGATTCCCCCGTTCTCCCTCCTCCCGCCCCGCCCCCCCACCCCCCATTTCCATCTCCTCCAGGGCAAAGACTCCCCCGAGGATTGAGATCGACCTGGTGGACTCAGCCCAGGCAGGTCTAGTCCCCTCCTCCCAGGCTGAGCCAAGGGTCTCTACTAAGCCCCAGGTTTCAAACAGCCAATTCATGTACTGAGCACAGGACCCGGTCCAACTGCCTGTATGCCTCCTAAACAGATCAAGCCAATCAACTGTCTCACCCATTCAGAGGGCCTGATCCAGTTGGGGGCCCCTCAGCCATTGGTTCACAGTTCATGTGTTTCCATTCGTTTGGCCACTTGTCCCTGTATTCCATCCATCCCTGGTCCCAACAACTCTTGCTCACATAAACCCTCCTCCTTCTCGCCAATTGGATTCCCGGAGCTCCACCCAGGGCCTGACCGTGGATATCTGCGTCTAGTTCCCTCAGTCACTGGATGGGGTCCCGCCTTGTAGGCGTGACAGTTACCGAAGCCTCAGTGGGGGTTGGAACTTCAAGGTCAAAGCTGGAATGGCTACCCACTACAGGGATCTCCAAAAAATCCTTCCCCTCAGAGCTCAGGGAACCCTTTTGTCCAGAAGCTACAACCTTTTCTTAAATGCCCAGTTTGTTTTTAAGAAAATAGTATCAGAAGCTACAAACTGGGCACTTTGAGTCCTGCTCACACACATATTTTGGCTCATTCTGTGGAGACTGCTCACGCACTGAAGGCATTGCTCCGTTACTCACTGCTCAGACTCCATTTCATATTGCATTACCATCTTTGTGATACTCATTTTCCGTCCTCATATTTCTTTTACATTGTTTTATTCTTACTCGGTTTCCATCTTGCCATCTCTCTTTTTCTGTAGGTTAATTTCTAAAATTTGATGCATTTGTGTTTCTGTGTGGGTATGTGTATGTGAGTGCAGGTGCTCACAGAGGTCAGAGGTGTCAAGTGCCCTGTAGCTGGAGTTAGAAGTGGCTGTGAGCCACTGGACATCAGTGTGGGGAGCCAAACGTGTAGCCTCTGAAAAAGCAGTTCGGTTCTCTGATCTGCTGAACCATCTCTTCAGCCCCGATATCTCTGTCTTCTCTTTAATCCTTCAGTTTTCCATTCTTTATCACCATTATATTCTGTCAGATTTCATTCCACCGTTCCTGTCGGACAACGCCTAACTCTGAACCCTACCTTCAAGTTTACTGATATCTCTCTCATTCTTCCCCTGTTTCTTCTTAGCCCTTCAGTGAATGTGCTGTGTGTCTGGCTTCACAGCTGCACTGGTTTTTAATTAACTGTTGGACATTACATTTTGGTAAAACATTAGCTTAAAGCAATGGATGTTTCTAATTACCATCTTTAGGAAAGCCTATGTTTCAGAGCTGTATTTTATGTTGTCTGCTCCTTGTAACCATTACGTGCTCGTGAAGGGATTACGTTGTGACTCAAAGACTCTTGGGTTGTGAATAACTGGATTGTATCCTTCATCCCTCCCATTCTGTACTGAGCATCTTACATCCCTCCCATTCTGTACTAAACATCTTACATCCCTCCCATTCTGTACTAAGCATCCTACATCCCTCCCATTCTGTACTCTGAGCATCCTACATCCCTCCCATTCTGTGCTCTGAGCATCCTATATCCCTCCCATTCTGTACTCTGAGCATCGTACATCCCTCCCATTCTGTACTAACATCCTACATCACTCCCATTCTGTACTGAGCATCTTACATCCCTCCCATTCTATGCTCTGAGCATCTTACATCCCTCCCATTCTGTACTAACATCCTACATCCCTCCCATTCTGTATGGAGCATCCTACATCACTCCCATTCTGTACTGAGCATCCTACTGAGCATCTTACATCCTTCCCATTTTGTACTGACCAAGCCACTTAGCTTCAGAGTCAAAAGCCATCTTTGTAAGCATCCTTTCTCTTAGGGTTCTTTCCTCTTTTGCAGTCTTAGTTTTACACAGGCATCCAGGCTCTCCATAAAAACATTGACGTCCACATGTAGTATTTATTGGGAAAAGTCCAGGATTGTACCCAAAAGGAACTGTTGCTAAACAAGGCATAGCCAGCATGTGTATGATGACCACTGTGTTAGAAGCCTGGAAGGAGAAAGCAGGACCAGTTAGAACCTTTTCTTTAAAATTCTTTTTAAAATGTGAAAACCCAGAGGGAACTTTTAGTACTTTTTATGAGTCTTCTGATGTCTGTATTTCCCGAATCCTCTCCCCTTGCTCTTCTTTTTTTTAATTCCTGTTTCATTTTCTCTTGCTCTAAATGCTTCTAAAATATCAAATCTAAATATGTAAGGATGTGATACAGAGCCATGATGGAAAGGACATTTCAATAGGAATTCAGTAATGTAGGTTTACTGTTACGTAAGCGCACTGAGAAAGGAAATCTGTGCTTCTTGTTTTGTGAGTATGTGACTGTGGTATTGACCCTGGAGTTTCCTGAGCTGTTACTCAGCTACCATTCGGCATTCATGTATGCCTGCCTGTCTGTCTTTTCTCCTTTTCTTTTTCCTGCTAATTAATGCAGCAGATCTGGGGCAGAAGCATGGAGTCCAAACTCAGGCATCTACGTACATCTTCTAAAATGTTTGCTTGTCTTACTTCTTGAGTCACGAGAGCATAACAGAAGGCAGCTGAGTTGAGGCAGAGTTACAGATGCCAAGACATATTCATAATTATAGTATGCCAAGGCACTGCCATATACACTGTGACTCTGGGGATTACCTCCAAGTCTGAAGTCATAGACTTTCCAAGAATGGAGCTATTTGGAGAGGTATTGGAAGCCTCGCCAAAGTCATTTGTCTTTGCTTCTTCAGCTGATTTATGTTGGGGACTCGACTGTTGGCTGCTTTGGTGTAATTTGTGCATAGGAGGATTGGGCTCATGCTGAAGTAATATGGAATGCCATGAACCATGAAGGTTGGATGCCTTCTTATATATTTTTGCTTACTATGAAAAAATGTGGAATAACATAAGTAAGTCTGCTGTCTTAGGGTTTCTGTTTCTATGAAGAGACACCATGACCATGGCAACTCATTTGTTTTTGTGTTTTTTTGTTTGCTTGTTTTTTTTTTTTTTTTTTTTTTGAGACAGAATTTCTTTGAATAGCCCTGGCTGTCCTGGAACTAGCTCTGTAGACCAAGTTGGTCTCAAACTCACAGAGATCCTCTTGCCTCTGTTTCTCAAGTGCTGGGATTAAAGGCATGCACTACCACTGCCTGGCGTACCACGGCAACTCTTATAATGGAAAATAATTGGCGCTGGCTTACAGTTTCACAGGTTTAGTCCATTATCATCATGGTGGGAGCATGGTGGCACACAAACAGACGTGGTGCTGGAGAGGTAGCTGAGAGTTCTACATCCAGATCCACAGGCAGCAGGAAGAGACTGTGAGACACTGGGCCTGGCTTGAGCATCTGAAACTTCAAAGCCCACCCCCAGTGACATACTTCCTCCAACAAGGCCACACCTCCTAATAGTGCCACTCCCTATGCGTCTGTGGGAACCATTTTCTTTCAAACCTCCACATCTGCCTTCTATTTTAATCTTCATGATGCATTTCAGATCGCTGTTTTCTGTGGATCTCTCCATTTAACCGGTTTTGAATTGAAACTACCTTTGGGTAACTAGTAGTAGTGGAGTTCATATAGTAAAATCCAGTGAGTCTTACTTATCAGGGTCCAAAGGGACCTCAACATAATCCTTACTTTAAAAATCTGTAATGACATGATTAATATTAGGCTGAAAATTAACAGTAATAATACTTCTTCAATGGTAAGTTAATCATAATGTAAACATAATTTTCAGAAGAATCTTGACTAAATTATTTGGGATACATAATTTTTTTCCTTTTAATTTAAAAAATTTTTTTATGTACCTAGTTGTCCATTTATTTATTCGTATGCATTTGTGTGTGTGTGTGTGTGTGTGTGTGTGTGTGTGTGTATGTGTGTGTGTGTGTGTGTGTGTGTGTGTGTGTGTGCTCATGTGCATCCTATGACTTGAGTATGGAGGTCAGAGGACAACTTGCAGGAGGTGGTTTTCTCTTTCAACCTTGTGAGTTCCAGGAATTGAACTCAGGTTTTCAGGCTTGGAAACAAGTGTTTCTACCCACTGAGCAATCTGACTGGCCCAATGTTTTTTGTTGTTGTGTTAGTTTTTGTTTTTGTTTTGAGAAATTCTTGGATCTCTGATCTTCCTGATTTTTAGCCTAAGAACGGAATCAGAGACATGCCTCCAATGTAATGATAGTTATTACTGTGACATTGTAGGTAAGCACATGCAGTAGTGTGCACATTTTTACCAATATGGCAGGCAGTTAGTTACCAATAATAAGTACCATTACTTCTGTTGGTGACAGCTTGGAGTGGACCAGGCTCACAGGAATGTAGGTCCAGGCTGTTAGCTGCATGTGCGTTTGTCAGAGATTCCTTACTTTTTTTTTTTAAGTCTGATTTCCTACTTTTTTTAAGTCTGATTTCCTGTCTATAAAGTTTGTTTAGGTCATTTGACCTTTGATTATTAAAGGACACACGCACTGCATATCTGCATATTGTCATGCACTCTCTCTCTCTCTCTCTCATTCATTTTCCTTGGTAGTATCCTAGTCTTTGTCATTCGGGAGGATAGTAGTTTCTGCATGGGTGACAATTCAGTGTACCTCTCCAGTCCCCTGTTCCTTTTCTCAGGAAGCACCTCCGTGTGCTGGCAGCTACATGAAGAGGCCTTGGAGCTGCTGCTTTTCTAGGCAGACCTCCCAAACCAACAGCAGGTGCTGGCCATTCTTCTTGTCCCTAGAGCATGGAAGAAGAGTCAGTTCCCCGTCTGGGCTACTGTGGCAGATGGTTTCCCCCATCCTGTCACCTTGGAAACTCCAATACTGTCTTATGGTCAGTTATTTACTTTCCATAAAAAGAACAACAACAACAAAAACAGAAAGGGAAACACAATGTTGTAAGACAACAATCTCCAGTTTTAACTTTGACAAGAGATAATGATGGTATTTCTAAAAAGAAAATGAACAGAAATTAGTGTGGCACATTTGCTAAAATGCTTAAATATAATTCTATGGTATTGACTTTATTCTATTTTACAAACAATTGAGGTTTAGCTATTGGTGGCTGTTTATTGGACAATTATTCACATAAGTCTTCATAAATTGTTAGTGTGATAGATTTCTAGATCATTTTGTTTTCTTTCTTCTTCGCTTTGTTTTTTCTATTCTTTTCAGACAGGGTCCTCAGAGTGTCTGCTCACCTGACACTTGCGGTGTCACAGCTGACTTTGAAGTCCTTCTGTCCCCTTCTCCTGAGTGCCAGGGTAACAGGCATGCGCCAGCATGCCCAGCATCAAATTATGTTTTTTAATTTGAAATTCGAAATCCACACTTCTCTGTGATAAGACTTTGTCATGATCAGATCTATTTAGTGATGACAAATCGACTTATATAAATCTTTTCCAATAAATTTCCATCATTTCAATACAAATTGGTTTTTAGGTTATAAGTAAACATCTCCTTTCCTTCTAGAAAATATTTCAGGAGTCTCACCTTGCTCAGATGTAGAACTCCGGTGGAACTATCGTAGCTAAAGTCTTGAAAGTTGAATCTAGCTCAGGGGAAAAAAATCACAGCCTAACAAATGATTTTCCTCTGCATGAAAGACAGCCATGGTCTGTGTGGAAGTTGAGGCCAGGGACCTTCGTGAGCTGAGTAGCCTTGTGACTAGCCATACTGCTTGCTGCTTCTTCACGGTCTACGAGTTTGATAGAAAGAGCACGACAGGAAATATGGTTAGGGTTGGGGCTCAAGGAAAGGTCACCGTGGCAGCCTCGCAGCCTCACCAGCATTGTCGTGTGGACTGTGCATGCTGTGAAGATTCAGTGTAGCACCCATCCCTAGGAGGATAAGAACAGAGATGGCACCTGATGAAGCAAAGGGAATGGGCTGGTTAACCCCACTCATCTCCTTAACGGTGTAATGACAAGAATTGACTTGAATTTCAGGATACAAATTTAAAAGAACAGCAGAGATAATGTTTCGTATAAAATGTGAATAAAATAACAGAATGGGAAAGTAACTGAAGACCCAGATTCTTCATAAATCTGTATGTTCATCCCATCTCCTACAGAGTGCAGAGATCTGTCAACTATGGTTTCCAGCCCCTCATTGCTGAGAATTTCTCTGTGTTAAACTCTTGTCTGCATCTGCACAGAGCCATGTAAAACTGACTATCTGTGTCATTTTGGGGATGAGGTAGATAAAAATGAAACTGACCAAGTGTGTCGCTCACTGGGTAATGACGATACTGCTGTTGAGTGTCAGGGTTTCCCCTCATGGTTGCTGTGGTTTGGCAAGGTCCTGCTTCCGCACTCTTTGTGATTGCTGTGTTGACCTGGATGAGAGTGGCGTCGGTGCACTCCATTGCAAAAGCCCTGCCCTGAACTCACTGACCAGAAATGGAAGCAGGAGTCCTAGTCATCTTTGAGTTGATGTTCACACAACTACTACTTCCAAATTTTTAAAACTTAGAGGTGGTTTCTGTCGCTTGTAGGATGTTTAAACCAGTCTAACTGCTGAAATTCCTTGGTTTGATTCAAGTACATGTGGTCTAAAAGCACAGCTGCATGTTATCTGAACTCCTCTGATAGCCACGAAGCCCTGGCCCTTGTGTCTTACCTACGCCAGGGTTGTCCTCTCTACGCCTTCATCACCCATTGAATCGGCTCACTTTGCTGAGCTGAATGGAAAAGGTCTTCCCACACATCAAGCAATTACATTTCTCTTCACAAGTAGAAAATGTTTGCAACTTTCTTTATTATATTCAGAGTGGGTTTTCTTGGATTCATGCCCAGAAAGTTTATTTTTGTGTGGAGTAGGCTGATTTTCTAATTTTCTGTACATTTCTTCATAGCATTTACCAAACTGTTTATCTTGACTGGAAACTTCAGCTAGGTTAGGGTCTGTGTAAATGAAGTAGAGCCTGAAAATACCCATTATCTAAAATTCTTTAATATCTTTATTACTTTTAGAGAAGTGACTTCCATACCACCTTTACTGAAACTATCTTGGGAATAGTGCTTTGGATTCTCAAACCCACAAACTATTTTGGCAAAGTCTATTATTTATTTTTGTAGTTTAGAGTCTTTACATTGTGACGTCACTATATCATCTGATTATAATAATTTGGAGCCTTGACAGCACTCTAATGAAATGTCCATTTCCTTCTTGGTAAAGTAATGCTTTTTACTGTTTACCATGCCAATCTCCTTCTATGTAGTGGGGTAATGGGCTGGAATTGGCATTCTGTTAGGAAATAAAATATTTGAAGTCTAATACTTTGAATATTAAAATATTTTCCCAAGTTAAGTTGGTTTCTTCATCTTAAGAACACACACACACATGATATTAAGTAACTATACATTATTTTTGTTAGACAGTTGATCACAGAATCCAACTCTGTGTCTCATAAAAATGAGTGGTCTTACATCCGTGCTGTGGCTACAGTTCAGCTATGAACACTAATGAACTACTAATGCCTCAGCTAATTTAGGTGTATCTCAAATGCCACAGGAATTCAAAAGCAGTCTCAGAAGTTAAGATGCCATGCATGTAAGTGTTTATTAATGGTACATTCTAGAAGTAGAGAATAGATTAGTAGCTATCAGGGGTCAGGGATAGTGGTGGCAGGGTGGAGTGTGTTTGTATGTGGTCATAGAGAGGGTATGAATAATATCTTTATGGTGAGACAATAGATTGGATCTCGACTGTGGTGGTAGATGAAACAACACATATGATAAAGTGATGCAGAAGTAGAATACATATTGTAACAATGCCAATTTTATGGCTTTTATATTGTACTAAAAGTTATGCAAAATATAACCACTGAGGGGAATGGATGAAGAGCGTGTGACTATACTATTTTTATCCTTCATATGAATCTATAATTATTTCAATACTTTTCCCCAAATGAACCAGTGCTCATAAGGAACCCTAAGAAAAGCAAATCTTGCCTTACAAATGCTGGTAATAAATTCAATAATTGATTTTCAGAGCTGGAAAAGAGGTAATAGCATTCACACATAAATGCCAGAAGAATATTGCAGCCCTATCCTTTTAAAAATGCTGTTTATAGCTTCTATTCTTGGTAAGAATCTCATTATTTTCAATAATTTATTAACTACCATAGACACACTGTAACAAGGCATTTGTTGGCTTGAAATAATATGTATGATCTTCCATACTTCATAAGTATTTGCCATGTGGAAAGATCTGTGCCAGCTGTACCACAGCAGCCTATAAA